>PVJI01001612.1:0-173950 GCA_004026765.1 Micronycteris hirsuta | reverse complement strand
AGCAAGAGAAAAGGAGACAGTTACCTACAAAGGAATTCCCATAAGACTGTCAGTGGATTTCTCTAAGGAGACCTTCCAAGCAAGAAGGGGCTGGAGAGAAATATTTCAAATCATGAAAAGCAAGGACCTACAACCAAGAATAATCTATCCAGCAAAACTGTCATTTAGAATGGAAGGGCAGATAAAGTGCTTCTCAGATTAGGTCAAGTTCAAGGAATACATCATCACGCAGCCTTTACTATATGAAATGTTAAGGGGTTTTATATAAGGACTCATGAGAGAAGGCACCAAGGCCAGATCAGCTACCGGGGAACTCAGATCAGCCACAGCCAAGAGGCTTGTGAGGTAAGCAAGCAAAATACAACCAGAGAAACAAATTATAACCAGAGACATTGAAATTTAGAACAATCTGGCAGTAACCAGAGGGGAGGGGGAAGGGGATAATGGGGACAAGGGTATTCAGGAACTGCTACAAAGGACACATGGATAAAACCAAGGGGGAGGGTGGAAGCAAGGGAGGGAGGTGGGTTTGCCTGGGGTTGGGGATGGGGGTAAATGCAGACAACTGTAAGTGAACAACAATAAAATAATTTTTTAAAAAAATTGCCAAGGGTTAAAAATAAAGAGAATCTTAAAAGCAGCAAGGGAAAAGGAGGCAGTTACCTACAAAGAAGTTCCCATGAGACTGTCAGCTGATTTCTCAAAAGAAAGTCTGCAGGCAAGAAGGAGCTAAGAAGAAGTATTCAAAGTGATGAAAAGCAAGGACCTACAACCAAGATTACTCTACCCAGCAAAGCCATCATTTAGAATGGAAGGGCATATAGAGTGCTTCCCAGTCGAGGTAAATCTAAAGGAGTTCATCATCACCAAGCCCTTATTATATGAAATGTTAAAGGAACTTATCTAAGAAAAGGAAGAAGATCAAAACTATGTACATTAAAATGAGAACAAACTCACAACTATCAACAACTGAATCTAAAAAATAAAAACAAAAACAAACTAAGCAAACAACCAGAATAGGAATAGAATCATAGGCATAGAGATCATTTGAAAGGTTATCAACTGGGAGGGGGAAGGGGGAGAAATGGGGAAATGGTTCAGGGATCAAGAAGCATAATTTGTAGGAATAAAATAGACAGGGGGATGTCAAGATTATAGGAAAGGGAGAAGCCAAAGAACTTAAATGTACGACCCATGGACATGAATTAAGGAGTGGGTGGGATTGCTGGAGGGAGGGAGTTACCAGGCCGGGGGAGGGGGGCAAAGGGAAATAAAAAACTGGGGCAACTGTAACAGCATAATCAATAAAATATACTAAAAAAAACTTTTAAAAAAGGTACAATTAAGAGTTCTATGGCAACCCCATCACCAAGAATTTTTTTATGATTTTTAAAAATTTTAACTACTTTATTGTTCAATTACAGTTGTCTGCATCCTCTCCCCTCCCCTCCCCCAACTCCTCCAAACCCACCTCCTTCCCTTGCTTCCATCCTCCCCCTTGGTTCTGTCCTTGTGTCCTCTATATTGGTTCCTGAAATCCCTTCTCCCCATAGCCCCCTCCCCCCTCCCCTCTGGCTATTGTTAGATTGTTCTCAATTTCAATGTCTCTGGTTATGTTTTGCTTGCTTTTTTCTTTTGTTGATTATGTTCCAGTTAAAGGTGAGATCATGTGGTATTTGTCCTTCACCGCCTGGCTTACTTCACTTAGCATAATGCTCTCCAGTTCCATCCATGCTGTCACAAAGGGTATAAGCTCCTTCTTTCTCTCTGCTGAGTAGAATTCCATTGTGTAAATTACCATAGTTTCTTGATGCACTCATTTGCTGATGGGCACTTAGGTTGCTTCCAGCACTTGGCTATTGTAAATTGTGCTGCTATGAAAATTGGGGTGCATAGGTTATTTTGGATTGGTGTTTCAGGGCTCTTAGGGTATAATCCCAGCAGTGGAATTGCTGGGTCAAAATGCAGTTCCATTTTTAGTTTTATGAGAGAATTCCATACTGTTTTCCACAGTGGCTGCACCAGTCTGCATTCCCACCAACAGTGCACTAGGGTTCCCTTTTCTCCGCATCCTCTCCCACACTTTTGTTGCTTTGTTTATGATGGCCATTCTGACCAGTGCCATCACTGACAATTTCTTGTTGGCTCCCTTTTCCATGAGGCCTTGTCCTCCCGTCTCCTCATCCCTTCCCGTTTCTTCTCAGCTCTCCCAAATTTCAGTTCATTTCTTAGCACAACAGTGTAACTCTTTATATTCTCATCTTCTTCCAAACCACAACTCCTCTTCCCAGAACACTTCAGAAAGGCATTTTAATGCCTATAGAGAGTCCCTCCCCAAGAAGGACTCCAATGCTGGCTATCTATGGCTCCTATCTGCTTCCTAGAGTTTGTTTTCCTCTTATAAACACTGGAGTGTGCTACATGTTTGGGGAAGAGTGAAAAGAACATGGTTCCTGAAACAGGAAATCAAGCCAATTTGATTTTGCAAAATAAATAAATGCCCATAGATGTCTAATCTGAAAGAAAATACATAACAAACCAAAGCGGATCTCAGCAAAGAATTACCAATTTTATTCTCTCTGGCATTCTTCTACAACACAACCAGGAGACACAAAAGTAGTGGTGACATGACTCGTGATCTCACCTTCCTCTTGCAAGCATTGAGACAGTCAGGACAACCTACAAATATACTCCCTCCACTGATGATGTGGTGAATGGTGGCAATGAGAATTAAGGCTCCAAGCCTTGAAGAAATAAGGTTGGGAGCAAGAATCTTCTTAGTGGAAAGGCAGCTGAACTTCCTTGCCTGCCCCGTCCTCAGTTGACCCGGTCTCGTGCAATCAACAGGTCTAAGGCTGGGAAAGTTGTCTGTAGAGTACTGGAGAACTCTGGGGCCTCTCCAAGGGTCTCCCCACCTCCACATCCAACCCAAACTCCCATAGAAGCCCCTTAAGCCCCTGATCCATGACATGCTCTTGTCATTTCCCAGCAAGCCAAGAGCCTCCTAACTTGGTTTTCCTACTCCAGCCTCTGACCCGCCTTCCCTAAACCACACAGCACAGTTTTTCCAAAACCCAAATCCAATCCTGTTTAGAATTCACAAATGAGGCAAAATTCCAGGACTTGCATCCTTCTTGACCCACCCCACTAACTGTTCCTGTCCCTTCTGTCTCCAAATGCCCACCTTGCAGGTTGCAGTAGCCTCGGCATCCCAGTGATTCTTCCCACCTGCTTAAGTCCTGGCACCAAAGTCACTGTGAAAACAAAGCGTACTTCAAGAGGTTCCTGTGGGGTCTTTTTTGAATCACTTCATTCAAATTCTCCACCCTTTTTTCATCTTCTCCTGATCCTGGGCCATTCTGTCTGTCCAACTCCAGCCCTATCATTTTCTCGTTTGACACAATGCACCAGAAACCCACCATGTCACTTGCTCCATGATGCTTACAGATGCCTCATCTCATGTGCTGCAGTCACCTCTCTGGCTTCTTTATGGCCCTGATCTCCCACACTGCAATCACCTGTGAAGCATTTAGAGCCATTCTGGCTAAGCAATTAAATTTGTCTGGGGTGGGGTATTTTGGAAACTCCACAAGGTGATTCTATTGTGTGGACAGGGTGAAAGCCCCTGGGATAAGCTCGCAGTGTCACAGACTGATGTAATCCTTTGGCCACAGGATGCAGTTAGCAATAAACTCTACAGAACAAAGACCAGCCTGGACCAGTTGTATTTTATAAAAGGAGGGTTTTTTTCATTGGTCTTAAGTAAATGTCCACGGGTATATTCAAGTCAATAGATTAGGTCAGTGAACCCCTTGCTACTCAAAGTGTGGTCTGTGGACAAGCAACATCAGCACCACCCAAGAACTCATCAGAAATAGAAGATCTCAGGGACCGCCCCAGATCTACTGAATCAGATCCTGTATTTTCACAAGATCCCCAGGTGACTGAAACACATTAAAATTTGAGCAGCCCTGTCCCAAACTTCAAAATGCTGAAGGACAATCATGTATATACTCCTATCCCAGGTTGACATCCACATAAATAGGCAGAAAGCATAAATGCGTGAAGTGGGCTGTGGGAGGTGTTAAGGAGCACTGTGGACTATAGCTAATGAAGGGTGGCCCCCATCATACTTACCAGTCAGGATCCAAGCCCAGGCAGGGGTTGCCAGAGAGTCCTATTCTTCAAGAGATCCTAAACTCAGAGTTTTCTTTAGGTGACATCTGCATGTTGGCCACAGCTACCCCCTTATTCTGCTCCCCTTTTCAGTGTTTTCATTGCATACATCTCTAACACTTACTGCAATTTACTTCTTTGCTGTCTTTATTGTTTCTTGTCATCCCCACTTCTGGAACCAGGGATTTTTGTCTCTTGTGTTCACTGTTGTTTCCCAGGGACTTAGAAATGTAATTGACAGAAAGTTCAAACAAACAGGTGTGGAAAGAATTTACCATGCCTAATAAGCTAAAGCACATCTATGGCTGACAGCCAACCTCTCTGCAGCTTTGTATGAAGGAAGGTAGGACACAGTCCTTCCAGCCTGGGCTGGGAGGCCTTGAGGCCAAGACCCTGGTCCTTAGCAGACTCTAAGAAGCCACCCTTCTTCCTTAGTTTCCTCCCTCTTCCCCTCCAGCCCTGTGGGATCATAGGTATGTGGGAGGGTTCCTGGGGGAGATGCCTGCCTCCAGGAAGTCCCAGGGGTGAGCCTCTGAGGAGTGCTCTTGGGGAAAACCAGCAGGACAAGGGTCTGTGAGGTGACTCAGAAGAGGTCAAGGACCATTTCATCTAAGCCTTATTTTTTCGCTTCTTTTTAAAAATATATTTTGATTATGCTATTATAGTTGTCCTATTTTTCTCCTCTGTATTCCCCTCTGCCCTGCACTCCCCCTCCCACCAACATCCCCCCCCCCCTTTGTTCATGTCCATGGGTCATAAATATAAGTTCTTTGGCTCCTCCATTCACTATACTATTCCTAACCTCCCCATCTATTTTGTACCTACCATTTATGTTTCTTATTCCCTGTACCTTTTCCCTTATTATACCTCCACTCCCTGTTGATAACCCTCCATGTGAATTCCATTTCTGTGATTCTGTTCCTGTTCTAGTTTGCTTAGTTTGTTTTTGTTTTTGTTAGGTTCAGTCGTTGATAGTTGTGAGTTTGTTGTCATTTTACTGTTCATATTTTTGATCATCTTTTTCTTTGATAAATCCCTTTAACATTTCATATAATAAGGGCTTGGTGATGATGAACTCCTTTAGCTTTACCTTGTCTGGGAGGCACTTTATCTGCCCTTCCATTCTAAATGATAGCTTTGCTGGGTAGATTAATCTTGGATGTAGGTCCTTGCGTTTCATGACTTGGAATACTTTCCAGCCCCTTCTTGCCTGCAAGGTTTCTTCTGAGAAATCAACTGATAGTCTTACGGGAATTCTCTTGTAGGTAACTGTCTCCTTTTCTCTTGCTGCTTTTAAGATTCTCTTCTTATCTTTAATCCTGGGTAATGTAATTATGATGTGCCTTGGTGTGTGCTTCCTTGGGTCCAACTTCTTTGGGGCTCTCTAAGCTTCCTGGAGTTCCTGGAAGTCTATTTCCTTTGCCAGATTGAGGAAATTCTCCTTCATTATTTTTTTCAAATAAGTGTTCCATTTCTTGCTCTTCCTCTTGTCCTTCTGGCACCCCTATGATTCGGATGTTGGAACGTTTAAAGCTGTACTGGAGGTTCCTAAGCCTCTTCTCATTTTTTTGAATTCTTGTTTCTTCATTCTGTTCTGGTTGAATGTTTATTTCTTCTTCGTCCAAATTGTTGATTTGAATCCCAGTTTCCTTCCCAGGTTCCCTGTACATTTCTCCTCATTCACTTTGCATAGCCTTCACTCTTTCCTCAATTTTGCAACCATACTTAACCATTTCTGTGAGCATCCTGATTACCAGTCTTTTGAACTCTGCATCTGATAGGTTGGCTATCTCTTCACTGCTTAGTACTATTTCTGGAGCTTTCATTTGTTCTTTCATTTGGGCTATATTTTCTTGCCTTTGTATCTGTTACATTGTAAGGAGAAGAGCCTTAGGTATTCACCAGGGCAGGGCAACCCAATTTACTGTATTGTGGTGCTGTGTGTTGGGGAGGGGTCCAAGAGGGAAACAATGCCACTTGCTCACCTCATGGCCAGCTTTCAGTCACTTCCCGTTCTACCCACAAGCAAATTGGGCCCTTCTGGTGCTGATTCCTGGGTGTGTGAGGACGTTCTAGGATCCTGTGTGTCTCCCCAACAAAATCTACTGTGAGGCTGAGAGTTTCTCCCTCTGCCACAACCCCCACAGATTTTTACAGCGAAGCGTTTTGAGGCTTTATTTCCCCACGATGGAACCCTGTGTTGTGCAGTCTGTCTCGCTCCCCAGTTGTTCCTCCCAGTTTACCCGCATGCAAATATGGAACCACCCAGTTGCAGGCCGTTGCCTCTCCCGCCCAGTCCCTCAGCCGCAACCTTGCCACATGTCCTCTCCGCCTTGGCTGCCCATTTCCACCCCTCCTACCAGTCTGAATGAATGTTTCTTCTTTAACTCCTTGGTTGTCAGATGTCCATACAATTTGATTCTCTGGCAGGTCTGGTTACTTTTTTTTTTTTTAAGATTTTATTTATTTTCAGAGAGAGGAGAAGGGAGGGAGAAAGAGCAACGTATGGTTGCCTCTCACATGGTCCTCACTGGGCACTTCGCCCGCAACCCAGGCATGTGCCCCGACTGGGAATCGAACCGGGACCCTCTGGTTCCCAGCCTGTGCTCAATCCACTGAGCTACACCAGCCGGGCCGGTTACTTCTTTTAAATGTTGTTGTCCTTTGGTTGTGGGAGGAAGCAAAGTGTATCTACCTATGCTTCCATCTGGCCAGAAGTCTGTTTTCACATTTCTTATATTATGTTCTTATATCTTATCTCTCTTTCTCAAAGATGTTAATCTGTGCAACTTAAACAAACATAAGATCTGACAATTCATTAAAATGCTATTCTGCATTCTCTATATTATTTAATATTCTGTAAGGCTGTCTTACTCCTGGAGGGAGAGGCTACTCTCTGCTTGTGGATCTCTTTCCCCAATGAACAGAGTATCCCTGACAGGGCAATATTGGGCCTTAATGCCCTGAACCTGAGGCCTGGCCCAGAGCACATCAGAGAACTGGGAAAGAAATGACCACAAATAGAACCATGCCAAATTCTCTTCAGACAAAGCCCAAGCCACTGTCTCTTCAAAGGCCATGTGGCCTACCCTTGGGTGTAGAAGATGGGGCCCAGGGAAGTGCCCCCCGCCCCCCCCCCCCCCACCTGAGCTCACAGCCTGTTGCTGACTGTGGCTGTGGCATCTCTTCCCTGAGCAGTGGCTGCCCCCAAGAGGGCAAAGACTGCAGCCAGGCATTTTCTTGTGCAGGGAAAGCTGACTGAAGGGAAGGTACAATATGGGAGGGGAGTGGAAGAAGTTTCAGGGAGTGGAGGGGAGAGGGGCTGTATGCAGTCCACCAGGATGTCTGGGCCCCAGAGGTTCCTGGGAAACTCATGAGGAAAGCTCAAGCCAGACTTCCTATAAAAGGGGACTTCTCCAGTGAGAGAAGGAGGGCCTGGGGAGGACTCTACATGGAGTGTAAGGATGGGGACAAATCAGCTATGTGGGAAGTTCTTCATTTTTGTTGTTATTTGTATTTTTTTGTTTTACCTTTATTATCAAAAACTTCAAACTTTTATAATTGTAAACAAAATATTTAATGGCCCCTCGTATACCTATCCATTACCCAGGTTCAACAATTAACTCAGAGCCAATGTTGCTTCATCTATTGCTGTCAAGTATTTACCCCATAATTGATCCCATGTTGTTGTATAGCAAACCATACATACATATATATACATACATATATATATAGTTTCATCTGTATTCACAGAATTTCATCTGTAAATGTTTTAGTATGTTTCTCTGAAGGAAAAAGAAACTTTTTAAATGTAATCATAATATCATTATAATACCTTCTTCAAAAATTAACTTTATTTTCTTAATATTATCAAACACCTAGTGTTGTGGTTTGAATTGTATCCCCCCCAAGAAAAAGATACAAGGGGGAACCAAAAAACCAGAATGTATTTATTAAAAATTGTGTATTTATTTATTCTTACCTAATTAAACCTCAGTCACCTCCAAAATACTCTCCATTTGATTCATACACCTATCAAGACATTTTTCCACTGTTCAAAAACAGTTTTTGAACTCATCAATTTTTATGCCTTTTGGTGCTTCTGCTTCGCGCCCCCCCCCCCCCCCATCTCTTCCACATCAGCAAAATATTTCCCTTTGAGGAATTTTTCATCTGGGGAAACAAAAAACAGTGGCTCTGGGCAAGATCCAGTGAATAGGGAGGGTGGGACATGGGGGTCCCCATGCCATTTTTGGTCAAAAACTGCTGAACACTCAGCACAGTGTGGGCATGTATGTTCATAAACCACCCATCATGAAAAGGGCAAATGCATTGAGTCTTCAAAAAACAATTCACTGAAGTCGAATGCAGCCTCTCACAACAATGCCAGCTGGTACAGATACAGACAGGTTCCTAGAACACTCAGCTAGCTGGGGAAGCCTCTACTACAAGGGACTCACCCTCCAGAAGGTAATTATGGTTTTTGTAGGGTTGCCCCTCATATGTTGAAATCCTAACCCCTAGTACCTCAGAACGTGACCTTGTGTGGCAATAGGGTCTTTACAGAGGTGATTAAGCTAAAATGAGGTCATTAGTGTGGGCCCTAATCTCATCTGGCTGGTGTCCTACTATGAAGAAGGAAACTTGGACACCAAGACAGACATACACAGAAGAAATATTATGGGAAGAGATACAAGGAAAATGTGATGTAAAATTGGAGTTGTGCTGTCATGAGCCAAGGCACATCTGGGGCTACCAGAGGCAAGTAACTATCCTTCCCTGGTGCCTTCGGAAAGACCGTAGTCCTGCCAGTACCAGCTTGATTGTGGACTTCTAGCCTTTAGACATATGAGACAATAAATTTCTGTTATTCTAAGCCAAAGTACTACAGTTTGCAGTACTTTGTTAAGGCAGCCCTAGGAAATTAATCTTGTCAATGTTCAAATTTCCAATTCTAATAAATGTCACCATTTGTGTTTTGTTTTGTTTTTACAGTTTATTTATTGAAATCAAGATCCAAACAAGGATCCTCCATTATGACTGGTTAATACATCTCTCATAACTCTTTTCATCTTTCTTTCTGAAATTTATTTGTTGGGGAAAGAATTATGATCTTCATCCTGTAGAGTTCACCATGGTGTAGATTTTGCTGTTTGAATCTCCAAGGGGTCACCTAACCCTCATTGCTCAGAGTGAATGTGCTCTAGTTGCAGTTGCAGCAGCAGCAACAGCAGCAGCAGCATCCAGGGCCATGATGGAAATGCCAACTATCTCAGGCTCACCCCACACCTGCTAGACTGGAACTTCCAATTTCACAAGCTCCCCAGTGATTCATGAACATTCTGGAGCTTGAGAAGCATGGGAGTTACATGGTCTCTGCATTTTCTAAATTGGTAGTTGGAGCTAGAGGCTTGATCAGATTCAGGTTTGATTTCTGGGGGCAAGACAATGTCATAGATGGTGATTGTTCTTTCATCAGGAGGCATGTCATACCTGATTGTTATAATGCTAGAAGTTGATCATCAATGCCTACATTTATTAGGATTGCAAAATGGATTAGCCAGATAACATATATGCATAAACACAAACAACAGCGACCACACTGTGATGGCCAGAAGGAAGTGGGGAAGGGTCTGGGTGAAGGTGGCAAGGTGTGGGGGGATGGGGACATCTGTAATAGTGTCAACAATAAAAATAAAGTAAAACAAGTAAATAAAATATTCTCTATTTAAAAAATAAATAAAAATTTGGCCTTAGGTTTTCCCTGTAAATCTTCAGATAAATCATATTATATTAAAAAAGGTGATTGGAGAAAGACATATTTTCTATTAATCTGACATAAATAAAGAACTGTTGTTAGTGTAGGTAACTAGATATTAAGGGACAGAAGCAAAGGGAATCAGACATTAAGAAGCCTAATAAACTTGGGAGCTGAATTGGACAATGAGCCTACCTGCTTCACTGGAAGCTACAGCTTCATACACTCCCCAGGATGGAGAAATGGTGGTATGCTATTTCCATTATGCCTTTCCATTCAATAGTAGGAATATATCTGTAAAGAAAACTTTCCTCTTGTTTACTATTTGATTACTTAGTGGTACAGTTGATAGGATAGGATAGGATACAATAGGTACAGTAGGAAAAGGATAAATGCTCAGTTCTTTCCCTCTTATGTATCATTTTTTCAAAATAATGAGTAGGTTCCCAATGGTGAAAGTGAGGTTTTTTTTAACTTTTAAATTACTTTATTGTTCAATTACAGTTGTCTGCATTTTCTCCCCACCCCTCCAACCAAACCCACCTCCCTCCCTTGCTTCCACCCTTCCCCTTGATTTTGTCTGTGTCCTTTTTTTTTTTAAGATTTTATTTATTTATTTTTAGAGAGAGGAGAAGGGAGGGAGAAAGAGAGGGAGAGAAACAGCAATGTATGGTTGCCTCCCACACGGCCCCCACTGGGGACCTGGCCCGCAACCCAGGCATGTGCCCTGACTGGGAATCGAACCGGGACCCTCCAGTTCCCAGCCCGCGCTCAATCCACTGAGCTACGCCAGCCAGGGCTGTCTATGTGTCCTTTACAGTAGTTCCTGAAACCCTTCTCCCCACAGTCTCCTCCCCCCTTCCCTCTAGCTATTGTTAGATTGTTCTTAATTTCAATGTCTCTGATTATATTTTTCTTGCTTTTTGCTTTTGTTGATTATGTTCCAGTTAAAGGTGAGATCATGTGGTATTTGTCCCTCACCACCTGGCTTATCTCACTTACAATAATGCTCTCCAGTTCCATCCATGCTGTCGCAAAGCGTATAAGCTCCTTCTTTCTCTCTGCTGAGTAGAATTCCATTGTGTAAATGTACCATAGTTTCTTGATCCACTCGTTTGCTGATGGGCACTTAGGTTGCTTCCAGCACTTGGCTATTGTAAATTGTGGTGCTATGAACATTGGGGTGCATAGGTTCTTTTGGATTGGTGTTTCAGGGTTCTTAGGGTATAATCCCAGTGGAATTGTTGGGTCAAAAGGCAGTTCCATTTTTAGTTTTCTGAGGAAATTCCATACTGTTTTCCACAGTGACTGCACAAGTCTGCATTCCCATCAACAGTGCACTAGGGTTCCCTTTTCTCTGCATCCTGTCCAACACTTGTTTGTTGATTTGTTTATGATGGCCATTCTGACTAGTGTGAAGTGGTATCTCATTGTGGTTTTAATTTGCATCTCTCTGATGGCTAGTGATGCTGAGCATCTTTTCATATGTCTCTGGGCCCTCTGTATGTCCTCCTTGGTGAAGTGTCTGTTCAAGTCTTTTGCCCATTTTTTAATTGGGTTTTTTGTCTTCCTAGAGTGGAGTCATGTGAGTTCTTTATATATTTTGGAGATCAAACCCTTGTCTGAGGTATCATTGGCAAATATGTTTTCCCATATAGTTGGTTCTCTTTTCATTTTAATGCTGTTTTCTTTAGCCATGCAGAAGCTTTTTATTTTGATGAGGTCCCATTTGTTTATTCTTCCCTTTATGTCCCTTGATCTAGGGGACATATCAGTGAAGATGTTGCAGCGTGGAATGTCTGAGATTTTCCTACCGATGGTTTCCTCTAGGACTTTAATGGTGTTACAACTTATATTTAAGTCTTTTATCCACCTTCAATTTATTTTTGTGTATGGTGTAAGTTGGTGATCGAGTTTCATTTTTTTGCATGTAGCTGTCCAGATTTCCCAACACCTTTTGTTGAAGAGGCTATTTTTACTCCATTTTATGCTGCTGCTCCCTTTGTCGAAAATTAATTGGCCATAGAGACTTGGGTTTATTTCTGGGCTCTCTATTCTGTCCCACTGGTCTATCTGTCTGTTTTTATGCCAGCACCAGGCTGTTTTGATTACAGTGGACTTGTAATACACTTTGATATCAGGTATTGTGATCCCTTCTACTTTGCTCTTCTTTCTCAAAATTTCAGCAGATATTCAGGGTACTTTATGGTTCCATATAAATTTTTGAAGTATTTGTTCTATATCTGTGGAATATGCCATTGTTACTTTGATAGGGATTGCATTGAATCTATAAATTGCTTTGGGTAGTGTGGACATTTTGATGATGTTGATTCTTCCAATCCATGAGCACAGCATATGTTTCCATTTGTTTGTATCTTCCATGATTTCTTTCTTCAGTGTTATGTAGTTTTCTGAGCACAGGTCTTTTACCTCTTTGGTTAGGTTTATTCCTAGGTATTTTATATTTCTTGTTGCTATATCAAATGGGATTTTTTCCCTGATTTCTGCTTCTGATGCTTCATTGTTGGTATACAAAAATGTCTTTGATTTCTGGATCTTGACTTTGTATCCCGCTGTTTTGCCAAATTCATTTATTAGGTCGAGTAATTTTTTGGTGGAGTATATAGGATTTTCTATGTACCTCTCATTTCATCTGCAAACAATGACAGTTTTGTTTCCTCCTTTCCAATTTGATGCCTTTTATTTCCTCTTCTTGTCTGATTGCTGTAGCTAAAACTTTCAATACTATGTTGAATAGAAGTGGTGATAGTGGACAACCTTGTCTTTTTCCGGATCTTAGTGGGAAAGATTTTAGTTTTTGGCCACTGAGTATGATGTTGGCTGTAGGTCTCTCATATATGGCCTTTATTATGTTGAGAAATGCTTCCTCTATTCCCACTTTGCTGAGTGTTTTTATCATAAATGGGTGCTGTACCTTATCAAATACTTTTTCTGCATCTATTGATATGATCATGTGATTTTTGTCTTCGCTTTTGTTTATGTGCTGTATTATGTTTATTGTTTTGCGGATATTGTACCATCCTTGCATCTCAGGGATGAATCCCCCTTGGTCTTGGTGTATGATCTTTTTAATGTATTGCTGGATGTGGCTTGCCAATATTTTGTTGAGGATTTTAGCATCTATTTTCATCAGCAATATTGGCCTGAAGTGTTCTTTCTTTGTTTTGTCTTTATCTGGTTTTGGGATCTGGATGATGCTGGCTTCATAGAAAGAGTTTGGGAGTCTTCCCTCTTCTTGGATTTTTTGGAATAGTCTGTGAAGGATAGGGGTTAGCTCTTCCTTAAATGCTTTGTAGAATTCTCTTGTGAAACCACCCAGTCCAGGTGTTTTGTGTGTCAGGAGTTTTTTTATTACTGCTTCAATTTTGTCTGCTGGTATTAGTCAGTTCAGGCTTTCTGCTTCTTCTTCATTGAGTTTTGGAAGATTATATTTTTCTAGAAATTTGTCCATTTTACCTAGGTTTTCAAATTTGTTGGCACACAGTTCTTCATAGTAATTTCTTACAATCCTTTGTACTTCTGTGGTATCAGTTTGTAATCTCTCCTCTTTCCTTTCTGATTGTGTTTATTTGGGTCCTCTCTTTTTTTTCTTGATGAGCCTGCTTAAAGGCTTGGGTGACAGTGAGTTTGTGTTTGTTTGTAGCACCATATGAACTTATGGATTTAAGCAGACTTAATATGTTTACAATTTATTACAGTTCTTATTTTTTTTTTTAATGCCCAGGTGGTTGTCCCATCTTTGGCCAGTGGGAATTATTCAAGTTGTCTCCTGAGTCTTTTGGACATGACTCTGGTAGTCTTGGGCAGCTACCTTGCTCTCTCATATGACCAGATGTTCCAAACTTGTCTTGTAAATCTCCTTCACCAGACCTGGAATCAGCCATTTCTCTATGAACCTCTGGTTTTATTCAGTGAAGAAGGGTGTTTAGAGACTACAATTTTAGTATAAATGTGCTTACTACTATTGTTTAGCCTTATTTTGTGGTCTTTTATCGAATAAAACATATTTAACATTTTAACATAAAATATGAGTTCACACTTCCAATCAAATTCAAAACTATGCAATTCTTAACCTTCAGTTTCACCTGTATATCTCCTTTCTCCCAAGTAACAAATCCAAGCTCATGACAACACCAGGAATCGCAGAATTAGAATACCCTCTATGTCCTCATTTGTCCTCACGGGACTTAAGGGTTGTAGAAGCTCTGGCCAGAGTGGCAGCTCGTGTGCTTGAGGAGGAAGCTCTGCAGATTGGCTGGGCCTCTGAGGGAAGGAGGCCTACAGGCTGACAAAGCCAGCTGAGTTGAAGCAAAATGGCATGAGGCCCTGAAGGTCACAAAGAGGAATGATAGGAGAGGAGGCCCATCTCGGGATTGCTTGTAGAATGGGAGGCTTGGGTAGAAGACTAGAAGAAGAAGAAAACGGGCCTAAGGGATAAGATATTGACAGCCTGAGAAAGAGACTAAAGATGGTGCCCTCCATACTTGAGAGGGAACCTAACTACTTCCATTGGTTGGGGGCCACCAGTATACAAAAAATTAATGCCAGAACATGGTTTCATAAATTTCAAGATATTTTAAGTATTGTCTTTTAACAAACTAAAGCTTTTATAAGAAAAAAATGTGAGGGCTTCTGGCCAAGATGGAGGCATAGGTGGACACACTGTGCCTCCTCGCACAACCAAGAGGAATAACAATAATTTAAAAAGCAAAGTAAACAACCATAATGAACAGAGAAGCAAACCAGGTGGAAGTCCAACAGCCAAGAAGTTAGAGAGGACACGTTCATCCAGACCGGTAAGCGGGGTGGAGACGGGCGGAGAGCGCATGCAGCGAGATGGCAGTTTGCCTGAAGAGACTCACGATGGTTGGTGCACTAGAAAACAGCGGGCCGAGACTGGTGGACTGGGCAGTCCCTCACTTTCGCTTGCAGATAAACCAGGAGAAGGAGCTGGGGAGCAGAGCAGAGAACACCTGTGGGGATTGAGGAGGCAGCAGGAACAACTCCCAGCCACAAAGAAGAGGAGAAAGTGACTGGGAGCCCATAAGAGCAGAGCAAGCGCCATTGTTCCGTTCCAGGCCACGCCCTCTCAGACAGCATTAAAACACAGCTTCAGCAGAGGTTACCCCGCCCTGGTGAACACCTAAGGCTCCACCCCTTAAAGTAACAGGCACACCGAGAAAAAAAAATGGCCCAAATGAAAGAACACAACAAAGTTCCAGAAAAATTACAACTAAGGGACGAACAGATAGCCAGCCTATCAGATGCACAGTTCAAAACACTGGTAATGAGGATGCTCACAAAATTGGAAGAAAGTTGGTCACAAATAAATGAACAAATAAAGGATATGCTGAAGAAAACGAGGGGAAATGTGCAGGGAACCAATAGGGAAGAGAAGAAAATGGGACTCAAATCAATGGTGTGGACCTGAAGGAAGAAACAAAAATTCAAAAAAATGAGGAGAGGCTTAGGAACCTCTGTGACATCTGTAAACATCCCAACATCTGGGACATAGGGATGCCAGAAGGAGAAGAGGAAGACCAAGGAATTGAACATTTATTTGAACAAATAATGAGAGAGAACTTCCCCAATCTGGCAAAGGAAATAGACTTTCAGGAAGTCCAGGAAGCTCAGAGTCCCAAAGAAGTTGGATCCAAAGAGATACACACCAAGGCACATCATAATTACATTACCCAAGATTAAAAATAAGGAGAGAATCTTAGAAGCAGCAAGAGAAAAGGAGACAGTTACCTACAAAGGAATTCTCATAAGACTGTCAGCTGATTTCTCAAAAGAGACCTTTCAGGCAAGAAGGGGCTGGAAAGAAGTATACCAGGTCATGAAAAGCAAGGACCTACATTCAAGAATGCTCTATCCAGCTAAACTTTCATTTAGAATGGAAGGGCAGATAAAGTGCTTCTCAGATAAGGTCAAGTTCAAGGAGTTCATCATCACCCAGCCTTTATTATATGAAATGTTAAAGGAATTTATATAAGGCATGGAGGGATATCAAGAGGGGAGTGGGAGGGGGAGAGAGAAGAAAAAAGTACAGAGAACAAGTAGCTATAAATGGTAGGTAGAAAACAGACAGAGGTTAAGAATAGTATAGGAAATGTAGAAGCCAAAGAACTTATGTGTATGACCCATGGACAAAAACTAAAGGGCGAGGAATCGGGGAGGGGAGGGTAGAGGGGAAGAAAGGGGGGAAAACGGGACAACTGTAATAGCATAATCAATAAAATATATTTTTTTAAAAAAATGCTACAATGTAATTGTGCTCACATCAAATTAGGAGACTTATAAAAACATATATACTAATCTAGAGTCATTATAAGTGGTGAGTTCAATTGTGGAACACAAATTTAAAGCTGAATAAAAAAAAACACTGTCTTATTTCAACCCTATTCATGCGATTTTATGTTTGAACTTTTTTTAAAAATAGACTCTAAAATATAGACTTTTAAAAGGACTCCAAAGTCCTTTATCAGATGAGTCTTTTGCAAAGATTTTTCTCTCAGTCTGTGTCTTTTTCCATTCTCTTGGCATTAGACCTCTTTTAGAGAGGATGTTGAAGATCTGAATTTGAGACCCACCCACAGACAATATTGGTAAGACCCCCACATCTTTGTGCTGCATTGTTCCCTAGGGGAGAGGAAGGGCCTGTGAGAGAGAGAACTAGACCTCACAGGGAGAGACGAAAGGGAGAGGCCTGCAGCTGGCAGAGCCTGCAGGATCTTCCTCCTTCAGGGGCGATGTGGACATGGATGAAGCACGAGGGGAGAATCACGGCCCACGAGGATATCATGGGAAAAAGCTAAGTGTGAGGAGGGGGAGGTTTAGATGGTTGGATAAGTTGAACAAACACTTGGAGGCAGCCTGGTCACGAGCTGAGAGGCCTGTTGGAAACGGGAGTCTGCTTGAGGCCATTGTGCCAGAGGCTGCGTTGACACTGCTGGGATGTCCCTGAAGCGAATCCTCGGGAACTTTCTGTACCAGGATGGGCTGACCCTAGATTGGAGCCCGTGGACCTAGATGTGGAGGCAGCACCGCCCCAACGTTGTCACTAGGGGTCCTACTTGAGCTACTGCAAAAGCTTGTCACGATTCCTCACACTGAAAAGACTTGTGATCCCTGACATTTTTAAGGGTCAGATCCTCAAAGGGCACTAACCAAATGCAAATGTCAGGTTTTGCTATATTCACCTATGCCATGCATCCAGGAAAGTTGAGACATTTAAAATCCACAATCAAAGTTCAAACCATTTCTAGGGCCCTGTAGGGGAGAATTCCAGGAAAAACATTCAGTGAAATATTCCCCGACTTAACAAAAAGAGTTGTTTTAAGGGTATGTCCATGAAATTGTTGGTGTTTGATTTCCGTTTTCAAAACCACACTACCAAAAATAATCAAAAAAGTAAACATGACGCCAGGCGGAGCCTAGCTGGTCTCTTTGAGCCTGAGTTGTTGCCAAGTTCACACAAATTCATCAACTGTCAAAGCAGAACTGCGGCTCTCTCACCACCGCCCAAGGAAGAACGGAAGTTCCTACTGTGTCCCTGATTATAGGGTCTCAAATCAGAAGTCTTAGCCAAATTTTCTCAGCTCCCACTTATCTAGAAATAAACACAAGAAGGAACCTAAATTCTAACAGTCATGGTTTGGGATGACCTTCTTGACTCAATACCTGGAGGTCCTCACAGGATCCTAGATTTGGTTTTGTTCACTGGGTGGGAGGTTAGAAGGAGAAGCCAGAAAAAGTGAAGGGCAAAAAGGAAATAAAATAAATATTAAACAGCATTCTGAGTTGCCAACCTGTAAATGTGACTGGTAGAAAACTTGCTGACACATGTCCCCATGACAAGTAGGTAGAAAGGCTCTCTGCTCCTCTAGGATATCTGAACTCTGGTGGTCACAAACGCTCACAAGAGTTCTCTGGAACTCCTGCTCCCAAATTCTGCCCATTCTTGATTTCAAGGCTTCTCTCCAGCTAGTGTTCAATTGGTTATTCAGGATGATTTCTCTACGATTTAGTTGTAATTCCAGATTGGTCCTGGGAAGAGGAGAGTGTAGCTTCCACGTACTCCTCCACCATCTTGGATCCCCTAAATTCTTTTTCTGTGCTTGTCACTGTGCCTGAAATTCTACCATTAAAGATTCTTATCTCCTGTGTAGTACACACAGAGAAAAATTGGAATCAGACCAAATGGATAAAAGTAAGAGGCAGTTACAGTATATATATTATAATGGAATACTGCACAGCTATAAAAGAAAGGGAAAAAACTATCATTGGATCTCCAAGAGACATTGTTCAGGGAGAAAAATCTAAGTGCAGAACTCTGATGTAAGGAGGGGAAGATGAATATCATTCAGCCATTAAAAAAGGAAATTCTGCCCTAGCCAGGTGGCTCAGTTGGTTGGAGCAACATCCTGTACATCAAAAGGTTAAGGGTTTGACCCCTGGTCAAGGTACATATCATTATTTCTCACATCTATGTTTCTTTATTCCCCTTCCGCTCTCTCTAAAGATAAATAAATGAAATCTTTTTAGCCCTGGCTGGTGTAGCTCAGTGGACTGAGTGCAGGGTGCAAACCAAAGAGTTGCCGGTTTGATTCCCAGTCAGGGCACATGCCTGGGTTGCAGTCCAGGTCCCCAGTTGAGGCCACGTGAGAGTCAACCACACATTGATATTTCTCTCCCTCTCTTTCTCCCTCCTTCCTCCTCTCTCTAAAAATAAATAAATAAAATCTTTTAAAAATAAATAAATAAAATAAAATCTTTTAAAATAAACTTAAAAAAATAAAAAACAAACAAAGAAAGCTCATAAATACAGAAAACAGAGGCAGGGAGTGAGGGTGGGTAAAATGGGCGAAGGGGATCAAAAGGTACAAACTTCCAGTTATAAAATAAATAAGTCACAGGGATGTAATATACAGCATGGTGACTATAGATAATAATAGCACTTATTGCATATTTGAGTTGCTAAGAGAGTAGATCTTAAACGTTCTCATCACAAGAAAAGAAATTTTGTAACTATGTGTGTTGATGAATGTTCACTAGACTTATTGTGGTGACCATTCCACAATATTTACAAATATCAAATCATTATGTTGTACACCTGATGCTCATATAATGTTATATGTCGATTATCTCAGTGAAATAAATGAGTGGAGAATTTATATATGTATATACTGGTATATGGGAAAGGTGTCTGTAGGAGAACTCACAGGAACAAATAATTTTGGCTCTCTACAGAGGGTAACTAAGGGAGTAGTGGGAGAAGGGATCTCTCACTGTGTGTTCTTTTGTATTTTTTGGATCTTAAATAATATGAACGCATTATCTCCTAAAATACATTTATGTCCTGGCTAGGTAGCTCAGTTGGTTGGAGCATCGTCATTGTCCCAATACACCGAGGTTGTAGGTTCTATCCCTGGTCAGGGCATATACAAGAATTAAACCAATGAATGCATAAACAAGTAGAAAAATAACATCAGTGTTTCTCTTTCTTTCCTTCTCTCTCTAAAATCAATAAATAAAAAAATTTAATAAAATACATTTAGACTTTAAAAGGAAGAAAATGAAGAAAGATCTACATGTAGAGACACATGGAAAGATTCATGATTAAATGAAAATGAATTGCTAACAGCATGTCTAGTGTGACTCAATCTTTTAAAAAGAATATTCATATACAGACTTGGAAATACATAGAAAATCATTTGAGAAATACATCAGAAAACAAGTGTTCCTTTTGGGGAAGGTGGAAAAACAGAGGTCTTCTTGTACTTTTCATTGTATCCCCTTCTGTCCTGTTCAATTTTTTTAAAACAAACATGTGTAAATATAAGAATAATAATAATGTTAAGGCAATGGGAAAGGTCCATAGATGTTACATGGTCCCGGGCCAGTCCTGGTTCCTGCCTTCCCAGCTGCACCATTGTAGGCAAAGTAACTCCACAACTCCACAAAGTAACTCTGCAACCCTTCCAACCTCCAGGGCTACTGGAAAGCTCAAATCTGGAGACCAGGGTGGGCAATTCCAGGTCTCCATTCCCTCATCGAAATCCATGTGAAAGGGTCACAGTAGGGAGCCCATGGTGCGGAAACTCTTTTCTATCTCCACTGCAGTGGTGAATACGTGAATCTACACAGGTGCTAAAATTGCATAGAACGAAATACAGCATGCGTGCACATACACACACAATATGGTGCACATAAAACAGGGGCCATCAAAACAAGATTAATGGATGACATCAATGTCAATACCCTGATTGTGATGTCATACTATAGCTTTACGAGACATCACCATTGGGGAAACTGGATAAGGATTCACAGGCTCTCTCAGTGTTCTTTCTTACAATGACAAGTGAATCCACAATCACCTTAATAAAGACTTCCATTTTTAAAAGTTCACGTGCTTCTTTCAGCCTCATGACCTTAGCCTTGATTAGAAGAGTTGTTGTGAGCACCAAGAATGCAGCAAAGATGGAATAAAGAAGACAAGCCCCTTAAAGAGGAGAAGGAAACTTTCATGGACCCTGTGATTTGCCAAGTGCCCTCTGAGGGGGACATGAGAACCATCACAGTGCCTTCCCTGCAGCCACACAGGGAGCTGTACTGAGGAGGAGTCAGTCCTAGGAGGCTGAGTCCTGGAGAACAGAGGGCAGAAAGAAACAATGGCTGCCAAGGAGTTATTTCTCTACCCCTTGGAGTGTGGCAGAAGTTTTGGGGTCTCCCATCTGGCCATGCCTTTGGGCAAGTGGCTCTAGCTCTCTGAACCTTAGTCTCCCTGCCTGTCAAAAGGGATCTGCACTTAGACCTGGCAATTCAAGCCTAACAACATACAAACCTGAATATTCTGACAGCGCCTGACATGTGGTGGGTGCTCAGGAAATGTGGTTTCCTTCCCCTTAGAGAACCAAAGTCATGGAGCAGAGTTCTCTAGTCTTCTGAGGGACATCCCTCCCACTTTTGCCTGCAACCCCTTCCCTTTAGGAGAAATACACCCAGAAAGAAAAACCAGTGTTCACCTGAAACATCATCTGCACATCCCCTCACAAGAAATGATTTCTTGAAGAAGCAACTCTTCCAGTACACTTTCCAGCCCACACAGCCCATGGCCCAAGCACTGGGTTGGAAACAACAGCACCTCTGACCTTGGCCACCTCCAGTCTGTGTCACCCTAGGCAAAGCACTTAACCCCTCTGTGCCTCAGCCCTCATCTGTAATTTAGGGTCAAGAATCCCCGGATGATTGTGAGGATTAAATTAAATGAGATAATATAGATGAAAATGGGCCCTGCAAACTGCAGCTGTTATTTGCTATTACTATTATTGATCCATTGGTTAAAGAACATATCTCCCTTCTATTGTTATCTGTGGATGTATAGGAAGTTGTCACAGGAACACTTACACAGCCAGGCACAGGTTCAAGTGCTAAACTCATGTTAATTTATCCTTGCAATGACAATTTGCAGAAGTTTCTACTGTTATCTCCATTTACAGATGAGGAAAATGAGACACACAGAGATTAAGCTACTGACAAAGCTAAATTTCCCCATAGCCCCAGTCCACTGGAGCTGAGTAGCAGCCACCCCTTTATGCAGTGCGTATGCTCATCAGTTCACCACAGTCCCCACTACTCCTTATTGCCACTGACACTGAAGGCAAGATACTGTTTTCATTTCTAAAATGCTTACACTGTTGCTCTTCTTATGGTAGAGACATGGTTCTTGGTATCACGCCTATCAAAAATGGAAAAGTAGAAAGTAAATCAAGGGACCATGAGTTTTACTTTGAAGGAAGTGAAGAATATTTATATAGAGTCAATCTGCAGACACCTAACCTGTTCACTCATGTGCCTTACCACCTCAGCCAGAGCTGCCTCATGAGGTTGTCAAGGCTATGCACTACTCATCTCTAGGGGCCCTGTTCAGGCATAGCCTGTGTTAATGGTATCTCCGGTAGCACACAGCCTGCACAGCCTGACACAGCAGTGTTCCCTGGAGGCTTGGCATTGGAATCCCAGGTCTCGGGGCCCTCAGCCCCTGCCCTTGAGTCATGCATTCAAGGTAGTCCTTCTGTGTGTCCTACACGTGCCTGCTCTCTGTGGTGTGCTTCTATCTCTCAAGAGGAAGACCCAAGGCAAGGCTGAGTCTGGGACTGTGTCCCTCTCTGACAGACCCTGGCACTTCCTGAAAGTGCTTCAGATAAAACAAACCATCAGTGATAATGACGACTGGATGTTGGCACTTCCCATAAGCCTCCAAGAAGGGATCTAAGATACATTTCTGCTCTGCAAAATCCCGTAAGATTGGGTGTCATACAACAGCTGCCAAGAACCACTAAAAAAAAAAAAAAAAAAACCTTAAAAAAATGTATCCCCCATCTAGCCTTAGAAAATCATAAAAAGAAAGAGGGAAGGAAGAAGAGAGGAAAAGAGGAAAGTAGGCAAGGAAGGAAGGAAGGAGGGAGGGTACAAAGGAGGGAGGGAGGAAAGAAAAAGTAATATTCATTAAAATGTCCACTAGGCAAAAACACATCTAAATGATCATGGTGGGTATGGTAGTTCTGTGGTGAAAGACTGTTTGTTCATTTTGGTTTTGTTACTTTGAAAAATTTCTATAATGTTATATAACTTTGATAATTCAGAATAAATCAATACAACCTTAAAACATGATGTTCTTAAAGACTCCAGACTATCCAACACCCCCTTAGCCATTCAGCTGGTTGTCAGGAGCAAGACTCTGGAGCTAGACGGCTTGGGTTCCTTAGAGTGGCTCCTCCATCCCTGCTGAGTGTCTCTGGAAAGCTCCTTGACCTTGTCTTTTGCTCAGTTTCCTTATTTTTAAAATGGGCACAGTAACAGCATCTAGCTGTTAATAAGTCCTTCTAAGTTGAATTAGTAATGGTATCAGTGAGCTGTGCCATCATTTTCGACTCAGCAGCTCACCCAAAGCCCCATCACTCTCCAGTATCACCTTGCCAAGTTCATCCCAAACTCAACTCTTCTATGAAATGCCTCCAGCTCCAGGTGAGAGGCAGGGGAGGAAAGATTGGGTAACAAAGGGCCACACCCCCCAGACACCCTGCTCCACCTGCTGCCTCTCACTGGACCCTTTGGCCCCTTCCCCACTCCTGAAGACCCCTCCTCAGTCTTAATTCATTCCATTTTTTATGCTGACATATTTTAAAGTAAATCACAGACTTCATGTTCCCCTTCCTCTGCATATTCCAGCACACATCTTAAAGAAATTAGAACATTTTTCTACACAAAGTACACTACTAATATCACTAATAACATAATATTTTATTCATGCCATACAATAGTTGATTCATAGGCAAATTCAGAGATAACATTTTAAAATTTGTAATTTTTTCCCATCTTTCTTTTTTAACTTTGTCAGACAAAATGATGGGGACTGGAGAGGTACAAAAACGCACAAAGACACTGTGTAGGGGAAGCAGTGGCATGTCCTCCCCTCCTGGAGGGGTAAATGAAAGGGCAATGTGGCAGACACACACCTTTCGATCCATCAAACCCATGGTATGGGTGTCTATCCTGCTAACCAGAGGCATGCATGTGAGGGTGTTCAGTAGGAACATCTGAAATGCCCATCATTGGGACAGTTCATTTAATCAGGGTGATGTTATGCTCTGGAATTTTTAACAAGTCCCAAGAAAACTAACTGCAGTCCCTGACCCTCACCTGGTTCTGTGTCTGAAGGGACATTATTGGGTCAATGGGCAGAACAGGATCACAGACAGTGGACTGGAGAAAAGTACTGTGCTGAGGCTAATAACTGTGCTGTGTTTCTGTAAACAAAAAAAAAAAAAATCTTAGGAAATGCATACTAAAATCTTTAAAGAACTTATTCTCAAATGGTTCAAAAATGTATATTAAATTTGCACAATATACATAAAATACTGTGTGCTTACGTATACTTACAGACAGACATATACAGAGAGAGAAGAGAGCAGAAAGAAAATTATAAAAATGTAACCAATGTATGAATAGAGGTAAGTGATATAAATAAAAAGTTATTCTTGCCCTGGCTGGTGTAGCTCAGTGGATTGAGCGCAGGCTGGGAACCAAGCGGTCCCGGTTCGATTCCCAGTAGGGGCACATGCCTAGGTTGCAGGCCAGGTCCCCGTGAGGACCATGTGAGAAGCAACCATACATTGCTGTTTCTCTCCCTCTCTGTCTCCTTCCCTTCCCCTCGCTCTAAAAATAAATAAAAATAAAATCTTTAAAAAAAAAAAAGTTATTCTTATTTGTAACTTTTTTGTAAGTTTAAATTTATTCCAAAATAAAAAGTTTAAAAATAAAAGAATGAGGCAGATGAATATAGCCAATACTAACAATCTTCAAAAAAATAAAAAGAAGCCAGGTGCTGCAGGTAGTTTGTTAGTACACTCTTGTTGTTTATGGAAGAATACAGTTGCCCAGATTTGAGCCCACAGATGCACCTAGTGAAGCACTCAGAAGGGCAGCAGTGAGAGGTGGGACAGTCATCCTCATTAAAAGAACAAGGTGTGGGGACTAATTTAGTTAGCACTTGGGACTTGCCATAAGGACTAAAGTTCTAGGTTTGCTGGGACCATCCTGATTTCAAATACTCCCTCCATCACCCTTATTAGTCACTCTCAGGAGGGACAAGGCTGCCCAGGATGTGGAGCCTGCATCCTCATGTGCACAGCTGACACCAGGCTTGACTCAGGGCCTTGCAGCAACCCCCCAGATGCTCCAGCCCAGCGTGGCCAATGCCACCTGGGAGCATCTGACGGAGCAGATAGCCTAGAATCAGATCCTTGTGAGAAGCAAATCCTGTGCCAGATAAGCCTAGGCCTCTCTATCACATACTCCCCATCCCCCACCAACACTGAGGCCTCCTTCCTCACCTTGGTCTGAGGGAAGCCTACAGAGGAGGAGATGGGATTGGCCCCTCCAATCCCTGCCCTTCTCAGGAACTCTGAGAAGGCAGCTCCCTAGAGGAAGGACCAAGGCCTTGCAAGAATTTTAGGTAACAGGAAGCAGAGTGGGGACCCGTGTCCTGTCAATTTTCACCACTCCCATCAGTTGGGGCTAGAATAACAAAGAAGCTTCCTCTCATCTGCTTACTCTGGTCAGTTGATAGTGTTGCCCAGGAACTGTGATGACCAGGATTCTGAGGTACTGTTCGAGCTTAAAGGAGAGAGTGTACTGATGATCTTTTGTCCATGTCTGCATGATGTGGAATGAGACTCACAGTGTATAGGCCATCTGTTTACCCTCCCAGAGTTAGAAGTATGACCTCAAGTAGTAGTAATAGTGGTACTACTCTTATTATAGCTAGCAGTTACTGAGTACCTACTATTAGCCAGGCAAGTATAGATGCATCCAATAACAGTCCTAAAAGTGTTAGGGGAATCAGCAAGTCCTACAGATCCCTGAATTAGGAGTCCTACAGATCTCTGAACGTCTGTTGAACTGAGGGGTATCATAACCCCATTTTATAGTTGAGGCAACTGAGCTTCACAAAGTACTTGCCAAGGTCCCACTTACTAGTAGGCAGTGGAGCCAGGGGTGGGCCCCAAACCTGGGGGCTCTCCACCCACTATTCTGCCTGTCCCCCCATCCACTCTTTCCATCCCAGGGCCTGGCCCATGGATGCCTCTCCCGAAACCCGCCTCCACCCTAACACACAGTAGACATGGGAGGGGGCATCTGCCTACAAAGCTGGGAGAGGCAGCAAGGTGGTCAGGGACTTACTGCCCCCACATGCAGCAGACATGGGCCTCCCTGCATTCGTTACTTGCCCCCAGCCCAGGTTCTTCCCACCACACAACAGTGATAGATAGTTTGTGAAATACCCCGAGTTTGCGGTTGACCAGAATTCTGAAATAATTCCATTAAGACCGGAATTCATGCAATGTTCTGTATCCTGATGTGGTAAAGAAGGCAGCCGCAGGGTTGGAGGTGGGGGTAGTGGTGGTGAGAGGATATGAAGGCCCAAGAATAGTGAGGCAGCCTCCAGGCCCTGCAGCAAGGGCTCCTGCTGCCACCCCCATCCCCCTCGCCCTCAGGCTCCGGAAGGCCCATCTGACAGGAGTGGAGCCCTGATAAGTACCACCTGACCAGGAGGCCCGAGGCAGAGAGATTAATGCACAAATTGTCAACAACCTCCCAATGCCGCACCCCCACGGGAGGAGCAGGGGCATATGGAGGCACATTGAGAAAAGAAAGACAGAGGCCTCAACTCGAGACAGGCAAGAGAATGGAGGGCCTGCCCCAACCCCTCAGCTTCAGCCTTGCCCCCAAATCTGCAGAGCCTGGCCCTGGGTACCCTAGGTGGGAAGAAGCTGAGGTGTGAGGCTGAGCAAGCATCATGGTGGCCGGGTTTATTGCTGAGCTGGCCGAGGCCGTTGATATGCAGTTAATGGGCGGGAGCCTTTGGAGGCCCTCTCAGCCTGAAAGCGTCCCATAGTTGGGTTGTCTCCTGAGGCTCCATGCCCAGGTCTATAACCTCAGGCCAACTAGGGCTCCATCAGACCCAGACAGCCTCCTTGATCAATGTGCTGGAAGAGGACTGGGTTCCTCCTTGGCTGGCATCTGTAGGCACCCCTCTCAACACTACAGAGCATCCCTCAACTGCAGCTGGGCAGACATGACAGGAGAAAGGCAGGCCCACGGTGGCTCTTTGGAGTCACCATGTTTGGGACCTCCCTTACACCAGTCTCCTTACCAGGAAACCAGAAGCTTGAGGGCAACCCAGTGGTCTTTTCTACAGAGCAAAATGCATTCACTGAAAGGGCTTCCCTGTACTCTCAAATTATCAGATTCCCACTTTTTAGGGAAAAAAATAAAATAAAACCTTTTCTCAAAAGAAATGATGGTACTAGCCAATCAGACACAGTATATTGAAGATCCACTGGTGTATATATAGTTTGCTACATGGGTAACTGAGTTTCCATCTTTAAATTTTTAAGTCTACTCTTTTAAGTTATATTTCCAGCTTTGTTTGGGAAAGTCTGAGCCATAGGCACCACGGGCCCCAGGCCCCACCTCCCTCCTTCACTCCCTGCCCTTGCTCTTTCCTACAGCAAACAACCTATGTTGTGCTTGTTATTCACTGCCCTCAATGCTGTATAGACTCAGCTATGCCCCATAAGTGCCCCATACCTTGTATACCTGCCCCTGGCCCATGTGTTCCAAGTCAGGGGACCTCAGTTCAAGTCCCATCCATCGCCCTGAAACAGCTCCCCCATGTGACTACACCCACTGGCCAGGGCCACTGGCATCCACAGCAGAGCAGACACTGCCACAGATTGCACCATCTCTGCACAGCCAAGATGGTGCAACCTGTTGTAGGTTGCACCATCCACCCACAGAACAGTGAGAAGCCAGAGCGTAAGCCCAGTGCTATCCTGGGTGACATCATCCCAGAGGACTGAGCCTGGGGTCTGCAGATGACACCTGGTTCCTTCTCAATCATTCCACCCCCATTTGGCATTCATTTGGTACAGACCCCTGTCACTCATGATTTCTCTACAAGCCTGTCTTCCTCAGTCAGTGGTCAGGTATACCCATACACACAAGGTCTGAAGTCCTGGTTGGAGCATACTCCAGCATGAGGACCAGATGGTAGTGGCAGTCGGAGCGCCAGATGCTATCTGGATTGGGCACAGCAGGTCCCATGTGGCCTGATCATCTGAATTTTTTCAAGAAATACAGAAAATTCAAAATTTTAGGGAATCTCTCCTGACTTTTACTATTGAACATGAAAATTCCAGTCAAAATGGTGGCCTAGGTTAACATGATACTCACCTCCTCCCACAACCACATCAAAATTACAGCTAAACTACAGAACAACCCTCATTCAGAAATGCCTAAAATCGCCCGGCTGGTGTAGCTCAGTGGATTGAGCACGGGCTGGGAACCATGCGGACCCGGTTCGATTCCCAGTCGGGGCACATGCCTGGGTTGCAGGCCAGGTCCCAGTGAGGGCCATGTGAGAGGCAACCATACATTGCTCTTTCTCCCTTCCTTCTCCTCTCTCTAAAAATAAATAAATAAAATTAAAAGAAAAAGAAATGCCTAAAATCTAGCTGAATGGAAGTCCTACAACTACAAAATTAAGAAGCCACAAGAGACTGGAGGAGGGGTAGAGACACAGAAGGGGCTGGTCCCACACCCATGTGTGGCAGATAAAAATCAGGAGGGATATCTCGGCTATCTCGGCTACAGTGCTCCTGCCTGAGGAGCATCACCACCTAACCACCTCCACAAGTGACATACTCAAGGGCTGGACTCAGTGAGCATTAGAGCCTGGCTGAAGTAAGTCCTGCTCTGTGGGGTGGGCCCCTGAACAGCTGATCCTCCAAGGTGATCGGTGGTCACAGTCAGTCCTTGCAGCCAATCAGCCTAGAGTAAATCCTTTCCATTGATGTGCCAACAGCTATTGAGGCTCACCAACAACAGGAAGCTGTAAACAGCCCACACATGGCGGCAGCGGGGTGGTAGGGGCGACACACCTTGAGTGGTTTACTTGAGTGACTGGGGAGGCTGTGCCACTGGAACCTACAGAGCACCTACTACATAAGGCCACTCTTTCAAGCCCAGAAGATGTAGCAGCTCTACCTAATACACAAAAACAAACACAAAAAGGCTGCCAAAATCAGGAGACAAAGAAACATGTCACAAATGAAAGAACAGGACAAAACTCCAGAAAAAGAACTAAAGAAAATGGAGACAAGCAATTTACTAGATGCAGAATTCAAAACACTGGTTATAAGGATGTTCAATGACCTCAGTGAAAACTTCAACAGGATAAAAAAAGACATGAAAACCATAAAAAAATAACCAGTCCAAAATCAATAATAAAAAAATCAGAAATGAAGAATAATTTACAGGGAATAAACAGTAGAGTAGCACTGGCCACATAGCTTAGTTGGTTAGAGTGTCATCCCAATATGCCAAGGTTATGGGTTCAATCCATGGTCAGGAAATATACAAGAATCAACCAATGAATGCATAAATATGTGGAAAAACAAATTGATGTTTCTCTCTCTCTCTTCCTCTCTCTCTCCTCTCTCTCTCTAAAATCAATAAATAATTTTTTTAAAAAAACAGTAGAGTATACGAAGCCAAGAATCAAATCAGTGATTTGGAATATAAGGAAGCAAAAAAACCCCAGTCAGAATAGCAAAAAGAAAAAAGAATCCAAAAAAATGAAGATAGTGTAAGGAGCCTCTGGGACAACCTCAAGCATACCATCATGGGGGTGCTAGAAGGAGAAGAGAGAGAGCATAAAATGGAAAACCTATTTGAAAAAATGACAGAAAACTTCCCTAACCTGGTGAAGGAAATAGACATACAAATCTGGGAATAGCAGAGAGTCCCAAACTAGATAAACCCAAAGAAGCCCACACAAGACACATCATAATTAAAATGCCAAAAATTAAAAACAAAGACAGAATCTTAAAGGCAGCAAGAAATAAGGCAGTTAGTTGCCTACAAGGGAGCTCCCATAAGACTGTCAGCTGATTTCTCAACAAAAACTTTGTATGACAGAAGGGATTGGCAAAAAATATTCAAAGTGGTGAAAATGCAAGGATCTACAAACAAGATTACTTTACCCAGCAAAGCATCATTTAGAATCAAAGGGCAGATAAAGAGCTTTCCAGACAAGAAAAAGCTAAAGCAGTTCATCATCACCAAACCAGTATCACATAAAATGTCAAAGGGTCTTCTTTAAGAAGAATAAAAAGATCAAAATATGAATAAAATGGTGATAAATACATATCTATCAACAATTAAATCTAAAAAACAAAATAAACAAAGCAGAACAAAAACAGACTCATAGATGCAGAGAACATTTTGATGGTTGCCAGACAGGAGGGAGGTTGGGGGAATTGGTGAAAAAGGTGAAGGGATTAAGAAGTACAAATTATTTTTTACAAATTACTCATGGGGCTGTAAAGCGCAGCATGGGAAATGTAGTAAATAATATTCTAGTAACTATGTATGGTGTCAGATGGGTACAAAACTAATCAGGATAATCACTTAGTAAATTGTATAATGTCTAATCACTGGGGTATACACCTGAAACTAATATAATATTGTATGACAACTGTAATTGAAAAACAAAAAATGGCCCTGGCCAGGTGACTAGGTTGGTTGCAGCATCATCCCATACACCAAAAGGGTTCAATCTCTGGTCAGGGCACATACTGAGGTTGCAGGTTTGATCCCCAGTCAGTGGTGTATGGGATGTAGCTAACCAATGTTTCTCTCTCTCTCCCTTCCTCTCTCTCTAAAAGCAATAAAAACATGCCCTGACAACTGTGACTCAGTTGGTTGGGTGTTATTCCACAAAGCAAAAGCTTGCTGGTTCGATTCCTCAATAGGCACAAGCCTGGGTTGCAGGTTTGGTCCCTGTTTGGGGCATGTACAAGAGGCAACCAATTGATGTTTCTCTCTCACATCAATGTTTCTCTCCCTCTTTTTTATCCCCCCTTCCCCTCTCCCTAAAAATAAAGAAATAAAACCCTTTTAAAAAATAAAAATAAAATCAATAAAAACATATCCTCAAGTAAGTATTTAAAAAAAAGAAAAAAATGATTTAAAAAAGTCATGAGGATGTAAAGTACAGCATTAGAGAACATAGTTAATAATATTGTAATAATTATGTATGGTGTCAAATGGGTACTAGACTCATCCAGATGATCATTTTGTAAGTTACATAAATGTGTGATCACTATGTTGTACACCCAAAACTAATATAAATTGTATGTCAACTTTAATTGAAAAACAAAAAATTATTTTAAAAAGAAAAAATGTTGAATATTAATTCAACTTTTCATGATGATAGTAACATTCTGCAGGAAGAGAAAATGTATCTGCCAGCTCGCTGGTGCAACCTGCAGTCAGCAGCCAAGCAACTCACTGGGTCCTGTGTTGCCTGCAGCCAGTCAGGGTTCCGGTGCAACGCCAGCCTGGCAACATCTTCTGAACAACTTTTCTGGCCAAGCCCAGGGCTGGCTCCAGGCACCCTACCTAAGTCAGACTCAGATCCAAGCGCCAGGGAGCTAGGCTTAGAGTGGTACAGAGAGAGATCACCGCAGCACAGTGAAAGAGCGTGAGCACCGTTACACAGGCATGGAGAGTCTCCAGGGGATTCAGAAGACTTTGCTAACAAGTTTCCCTCCAGGAGAGGCAGGTTGGCAACTGGGGGCTACTAGAAAAGGGGAGGGGCCTCTATTCTTCTCTTTATACCCTTCTGATCATTAGCATGTAAACCAATGCAGTGACAATGTTTAGACACTGTGACTTGAATGCACAGAAAGCCCAGCACGGCAGTAACTGTGGCCATTTAGGAGAGAAGAGGAGAGTAGCGGCAAGCCTTCTCAGGGGTAATGCTGGCAGCTGGGTTTTTGAGAATGAACAGGATTTTCTTCCAGGCAGACAAGAGAGGAAGCTTCCTTGTAGACCAAAGAAATCAGTGGCTGTCAGGGTCACTGGGGAAGGTTTTATGAAGTTTCTGGAGGGACACAATTCACCTGATCAAAGATCGAGAGGATATGAACGGGAGAGGAGGTTCAAGTAGTAGGTGCAGAGCAAGTGTAGACAGGGAGAAAGTAACCTAGCACATGTCAAGAACCATGGGATCTAGCTGGGATTCCAGGAAGGCCATCTCCTAGTGCCAGGGGTTGGGGCCAGAGCAGAGACTGCAGCCTAAGAATGCCCCCAATTCCCATAGGACCTGACCCCAGAGCTCCCTCTCAGAGGTACAGGAGGCCCTTGGTTCATCACTGCAAGACAATGTGGCATGACTCACCCTATTGGGATCTTGTTGAATTAGGTTCAAATACTGCTAGGACCTTTATATTCATCTTGGGGGAAACTTTGGCTATCTTTCCCTAAACTCCAGTTTCCTTAGTCACTTCCACTTGTGAGGTAATTGTGAGGAACCAATGGTATGAGGATATCAAGTGATATTACAGGGCCTGGCGTGTAACAGGAACTCCATAATAATTGCTGACACTTACCTGGTACCCAGTTGCTTAAGTGCTCTGCAACCATCTACTTGTTTGGCCTTCACAAGAACCCTATGTGGTAGCTCCAGTGATAAGTCTTTGTAACAGATGAGGAAACTGAGGCAGGAAGGACAATACATAGCCAGTGAGTGGGAGCCAGAATCTAAAGCCCAGTCGGCTGGCTCCAGCACCCAGGCTGTCACTTACCACACCCTGCACACAGGCACCACACTTCTTCACCCTTCCAAAGTAAAATGCGGCCACCCTCAACAGAGCTTCTCCATGCCAGAGCACCAGACACCAACTGGCAAAAGTGACCCACCGCCAGTGAGAAATGCCCAGCCTCTGTGCTGTGGGCACCACCCAGCCTTCCCCAGGGGAGAGATTTCCTGGGCAGGGTCGCCCTCTGGTGGTAATGGGCCGAGTCCCCACCAACCTCGGGTCTTCGGAGCAAAGCAACGAGGTGAGCCCTTCTCACTCACCACTCAGGGGCCAGGGCCCAAATGCCTCACTTTACAAAGGAGAAAACCAAGGCCCTGAAAGCAGAGCAGAAACTCTGTCCAGGACCCCAGAACCTGCCCATGGAAGAACTGGAAGAAGCCAGACTTTATGCCCAGTGGCTGGCCTGTGGGGGGACAACAGAATTTATTGAGTACCTGCTGTGTACTTCTACATGCATGGTCTCCATGTTCCCTATTAAAGAAAAAATTATCCATGGCACTTGTTAAAGACAGTAAGAAAGACTTTATTCAAAGAGGGCCACTACAACGGGGTCTTATAGTGGGGAAGAGTGATGGAGCTTAACCCTGAATACAAAAAAGAGGGAATTTATAGTCAAAGAGCAAGGTGGGATCAGCGGGTGGAAAATGACTAGGAGAAAATAAAAGGAGGAGGAGGAAGGCATGAATCAGCCTAACAGGATTCTCGCTGAAGCTAAGCCAGGTTGATCAGACATCACCGGGGAGAGGGTCGGGGGCAAGAAACCTGACCAGATATCCCGGGTCGGGGATTCTGGCTCAACTGACTTAGCAGAATTTTTGCTAAAATTGGACAATGTAGAAATGAACACAGAAGCCCAAAAGTCAGGGTCTAGTTGAAAAGAGAGTTCAGACAAGCCAACGAGATAGAGTTTGATCAAGAAAGAGTCTTTGCGCCCCCCCCCACATGATCCCATTCTATAGATAAGACTCAGGGTTTCAGACACCCTGCTGATTCCAAAGCCACTCCACATGCCAGCCTCCCAGGGGGCCACTCTTATCTGTCCCTGTGTTCCATTGGGTCCAGTGGAGTGGCATAAAACAAGAGAATTAGTTTCCCCTCTGAAATGGGATCTGAATTAGATGTGTGTTTTGCCAGCATTCAAGCAAGTTCCACATTCACATCCTGTGCCATCTCCTGCCATTCCCCAGTCCAATGTCCCCGTAACAACAACAGACCACTGCACCGACTAGTGTGGCTCGGCAGACTGAGTGCAGGCTGCGAACCAAAGGGTTCAATTCCCAATCAGGGCACATGCCTGGGTGCAGGCCACATTCCCAGAAGAGGTCACGTGACAGGCAACCACGCACTGATGTTTCTCTCCCTCTCTTTCTCCCTCCCTTCCCCTCCAAAAATAAATTTTAAAAAACCTTTGAAAAACTTTAAAAAACAACAGACACCTACCTAGTGTTTTACCATGGGCCAATGCCTTGCCTCTGTTACCTCATTTGAGCCCCACACCAACAATGACTCTCTGTTAGAAATTATTATTACCCCCATTTATGATGGGGTTACTGAGGCACAGGGCAGTTGAGTACCTTGTCCATGCACAGAGCTCACAAGTGGCAAAGCTGGACAACCAACACAGGAAGCCTGCCCAGAGCCAGTGAGGCTGAGCTCTCTGCTATACCACCTCCTCCTTAATCAGGCCAGTCTCATGGTCCAATTTAGTTTTAAATGAAAATCTGTATCACTACCGTAAGTGGAAAACCAGTGGCACTAGCCTAAATAAAACACAACTGGGGGCGGGGGTGGGGGGGGGAGAATGTAAATCCAGTAAAGGGATTCCATTCCCTAACAGTCATGTGATTGGAGAGCCGGGAGTTCAGAAGCTCTGTCTTCATAGAGACTATGTGTAAAATCATACAGTATTTGTCTTTCTCTGATTGGCTTATTCATATGTAGAATCTAGTGAACAAACTGAAGTAACAATCAAAATAGAGACAGACACATAGAGAGCAGACTGACAGCTCTGGGGTTGGGGGTGTTAGGAGGGAGACAGATGTGTCAAAAAGGAGAAAGGACTCAGGGACATGAACAAGAGCGAGGTGACTGTCAGGGGAGGGAAGTGGGTATAAGGGGGATAAACAGTAATGAGGAAAAAACACACTAAATTAAATAAACAAACAGAGACGATGTGTGACTGGAGTGTTAAACCACAACTGCCCCACCCTGGACTTTCTCTCAGGACCTTGACAGGGCACTGCACCTCCCTTATCTCCTTTCCAACAGTGAACATAGCTGCTCTCTGGGGACACCAGCGCTTCAGAGCAGGCTAGAGCTTTGGCTGAGTGACCCCTCTGGACCAGTCCGAATGCCGCTCCAGTGCCGTAAGGGCTACACCACGTAACTGTCGCTCTGCGAGTCCTTGCTACCAGCCGTGCCCCAGATCTGTCTGACGACATACGGCCCCAGAATTGTCATTCCTCCACTCTATCTCCCTGTCCTCACTACAAAGGAAGATGATCACACCTGCTTTCCAGATCTGCCATCGGGACTAAAAAGATACTAAAGGCAAAGTGCACAAAACAGCATGGACACCATGAGAAGAGACAAATGGAGGCCATACTGGCAGAGCCTGTGCGGCCCACTAGTCCTCCCACCCCAGTTCTGGGGCCAGTCATCCCTGCAGCCTCCTGGGGAATAAAGGAAAGATGGATCCTGTGGGTATCCATCACGGGGACAAATCATGGGAAGTGAAAGACGGGCCATGTGGGCATCCATCACTAGGGAGTGGGTGGTAGAGCATGAGGGACTGGGATGGCCAAAAAGTTCACTTGGCTTTTTCCATAAGATGGCTACAGTAGCACTTAGTTGTCTTTAACTTCACTGGAAACAATTTTGGTAGACTGGATTGTGACAACTGTCATATCAGCGTGCACTTAAAAAATAACTCATCAAGGCCTGGCTGGTGTAGCTCAGTGGATTGAGCGTGGGCTGGGAACCAGAGGGTCCTGGTTCGATTCCCAGTCGGGGCACATGCCTGGGTTGCGGGCCAGGTCCCCAATGAGGGCCATGTGAGAAGCAACCATACACTGCTCTTTCTCTCTCCCTTCTCCTCTCTCTGAAAATAAATAAATAAAATCTTTTAAAAAAAAATAAAAATAAAAATAAAAAAAAACTCATCAAAATTGCTGAATTTTTGTGTAGCCATTTTACTACTAAAGACAGAATACGCAACATTTTTGACATATTATGCTTTATTATTTCAAGGAAGGTAAAAACTCACTGAAACACAAAAAAAGATTTGCGCAGTTTATGCAAAAGCTGCTATGCGACTGGTCAAAAGTGGTTTGTGAAGTTTCATGCTAGAGATTTCTTGCTGGACAATGCTCCACAGTCCAGTAGACTAGTTGAAGTTGATAGCAATTAAATTGAGACATTAATTGAGAACAATCAACATTATACCACGTAGGAGATAGCCAACACACTCAAAATATCCAAATCAATAAAGTTATTGCTGAAAATAAAAAACATGTCTCTTATTTTACAGAAAAAACCACACAAACCTTTTTGTCAACCCAGGAAAATGGGGCCCATGTGGGCATCTATCACTGGGGAATGGGTAAAAAGCAAAGGATATACAGTGAGATACTCTAGGATAGAAGGATATCTAGAAATACTCACAGGGATATGGATAGACCCCAAAAAATTGAGTCAAGTGAGACCAGCAGGAAGCAGAGTATGTTGAGACCTAACTGGTATGGCTCAGTGGGTTGGGCTTCCTCCTGTAAACCAAAAGATCACCAGTTCGATTCCAGGTCAGGGCACATGCCTGGGTTATGGTCCAGATTCCCAGCATAGGGCATGCAAGAGGCAACCAATCGGATCAATGTTTCTCTCACACATTGGAGTTTGTCTCCCTCTCTTTCTCCTTCCCTTACCCTCTCTCTAAAAATAAATAAATAAAATCTTTAAAAAAAAAGCAGAGTGTGCTGACAGCAAAGTGGGCACACATGCATGGAAATACACAGGTATCACCAGCACACATACACATCTGAGGACATGCATCCCACATAGTGGGGCTGTTGGTGGGGATAGAGGATGGGAGTGGGGGTCAGGATAAAAAAAGGTACAGCAGGTACAGAGACAGTGTGTCCCAATCTGAAGAAAAATATAAAAGTAGAAAAAATATATTGATAATAGAATGTCCAGATCAGGGTCAAACCTATTAGATTTAATAACCTGGGCCACCACACCTAGTAGTGGACGCTGGGTAAGGCCGTCTCTCTGGGTACCTGTATCTGTGTCTGTCACATGAGAGCCCATGTAAGCAGGACTGTTGTCTATGCCCAGCCCACAAAAGGTAACTCTGGGTCCTAAGTTACAGGTAGGCAGTGCCCCTAGAATCACAGGACAGCCACACCGACAATTCACAAGCCCTCACAGGGCTCTGAAACCCTCCGTTCACTCACACACATACACACACACACACACTCAAAACCACTATGTATTAAGTACATCTACTCTGTGCCAACATGTTTACTTATACTTTTCATCCTCATAACAAAGGTATTATTTAGCCCATTGCTTGAGTTGGGAAACAGGTGAAAAGAATGTAGGTGACTCACAGAACCAAAATTCAATTCCAGGTAGGTCTGCTGCCACCCTGGTCTAAGTGCCTCAGGCTGCCTCCCACCACTACACACACAAACGCACAAGAGCACACACACGTACACACACACATACCACAGCCCAATGTAACAGCATCCTGGAGTTGTCTCTAACCCCTTCTGTGCCCCAGGTGTACATAGATACCCCAGCCCAAATTGACCCTCTCTAGCCCTGTCAAGTTCAAAGGGATCTCCTCCTCAGGCTGTATTCACCTCTGAGAATTCCCCCACCGTTCCCCAGACTGCTGGGGTCCCTTGCCTGCGTCTACTCACCAGAGGCCATCTTGCATTTGGTCTCCCTGGCTCCCTCCTGGCTCCAAGCAACACCCCACCTCAGTGACCAGGCTTCACAATGCAGAAAAACCTGCGTTCTCCAGGAGAGTTCTGGGTTCCAACAGGTGGAGGCTGTGCCTTCACCTAGTTTTCACCCAATACTCCCTCACTACATGCACAGACCCACCTTCTCCACTCCAGGCCTTGTGCTGGGCAGAAAACCAAGGCTCTGTCCCTGGGCTCCCAGCCTGATGGAGGGAAGTGCCAGGCATTAAGGGGGATGGGTCAGAGCAACAGGGGCTGAGGCTGAGAAAACAGGTGCTATCCAGAAGAGAAGCCCTCGAGTCAGGCAGAACACAGGAGCAGGTGATGGGAAAGCTGTGTGATGAGACAGTGCATGTGAGAGTACCATGTTGAGGGTCTGAGCGAGCACAGAGTGTTTCTGCAGTGAAGGTGCCCCTGGAGCAGCCTGCATGCCCTGCATGCTCAGACAAGAGACTCTGTGGGTGAGTAAAGGTGCCCCAAAATGCCAGGCCTGCCTGCTGTGCGTACTTCCTCTGCTGAAAATTGGGATAATAGTATCTACCAACAGAGTGGCTCTCACCATTAACAGAGTCAGATGCGTAAGGTGACCAGGGTGGTGACATGCACTGCATCAAGTATGACAGTGTGTCTGTGGACTTCCATGACCCATCGGGGTGGGAACTTTGTCCAACCCTTTGTTTCCCAGTGCCAAGGGCAGCACCCAACACATGGTGGGCACTCAGCAAATAGCAGGAGTCTGTGTGTCAGCACACCAGTTGGTGTGCGTATCCGTGTGTCCACCCATGCACGTGTGTCTGTGAGCCTTGGTGAGAACCATGGGTGTAGGTGGGGCAGGTACACCCAAACCCTGGAATGGCTCCCTACCTGTGGCTGTATGCCTCTGCTGCCCCGCTTGAGGGTAGTGGCCCCAGTGCTCACTGACAGGCGACAAGAAACCAAGATGAGTCCTGCCTTGCAGAGACCAGGCTCAGCTCCCCCCACTGAGATCCCAGCCTAGCACTAGGGGATAGCCAGAATTTGGCAAAACAAACAGAAAAAACCCTGTGCCTCCTTCCTCAGACATCTGTCATTGTGCAGGAAGACTTCAGCCCTGGAGAGGGTAGGGACCTGCCTAAGATTGCCCAGGAGCTGGCTGCAGGGCTGGACCTGAACCCAGTGTACTGAGCTGCCATCTGCCAACCGGAATGTGAGTGACAGACACTTATAAAGGCTCTTTGTAAACAGCGACACTCTTTTAACACGAGAGTTATGCTGACCATTCCAGAATCTGCTAAGGAAAAAGACTCCATTTCTTGAGCCAGCACTGTTGGAAGACTTAACTCGTATCTGGCTTCTGAATTCTTTCAGGCCTCATGTCGCCTGTCCCCAGTCTCCAGGCAAGTAGCGTGAGGCTCAGGGTACAGAAACAAGCCCTGAGTCTTGAGGTGAGTTACACACTCATCAGAAGCCCGGCCTGGGTGTGACCAAGCCTTGATATATGGTGGGGGCGGGGGGGAGGTACGGGGGAGCAGCACAACAAAAAGAGGGACGGGGAAAGACAGCAAGGGCCAGGGCCCTGGACAGAGGGAAGCTAGGGCCATCCTGGAGAGAAGACGTACTATGAAACCTGACTTGCAGCCCCCAGAGTCTAGATGGGGCGCGGCAGGGAAGAGAGCAGAAGGGAAAGAGCAGCATTCGCTCACCTTCAGCCAAGACTCTATGCGGCCCTTCCCACCTTCCGGCTGTCTCCTTCCAGGGATGTCTTCTCAACCCTTCAAACTAAATCGATTGATCACATCTCCCTATTTCTTTCATAGCATTCCTCACTACCTGAAATATTTATTTTCTAGTTTCTTGACTTTTTTAAAAATCACACAAGACTTTTTCGCACTTACTATACCCCTAGTGTCTTTAGGCACAGTGCCTGATACAAAGTAAAGATATTTGTTAAATGAATCACGGACATTGTTGTGCTGCCTCCTTAACTCTGCTGAGAACGAGCTCCCAGTCCAGGGAGGTAAACAGTCCACTGCACTTCCGAGAGCAGTGCCAAATAGTGTAGGTACGGCCCTCCCAGAGGAACAGGAAACACCACCCAGGAGGCAAAGCTTGCACAGTTCTCTGCCAGTTTACTCGTGGTACTACTGGGAGGCATGGCCAATTAACTGCTCACAGACCTCCCTTGAAATCTCTCCCTCCAGCCCTTCAATCACATCCCTGGACTCCCTCTCAGTTAGCACCTTCTCACCTAGATCTGCAACCTCTCTCTCCCTATGATCTCCTTACTTGCTCCCGACATTTGAATGAGCTCCTGTCTTCCTCAACCTAAAACGGATCTGTCTGTATCCCATCTCCTGGATGAAAGGCAAAAAAGGTGGCAAGAATCTGGGTTCCTCTTCCTCCATCATCACCCACAGGTAAGACATTGTGACTATTCCTAACTACGCCCCCTATTCTGTATTCTGTCTGCTTCTCCTGATGCCCAATACTATTTTGCTCACTTCTGTGTTCCCTGCATCTAGTTCTGGACCTGTTATGGTGAATATGGAGTCAACTACTGGATCGAAGCTGAGAATTTAAAGGGCTTGGTTAGGGGCGCCATGGAGGGCTTGGCCATGGTAGGGGAGAGGCTATACTCCGCTCTGGTTTCTGGCTAGCCTAGTCTGGAGGTTCTGTCTTCCCCTCCTGTCATTTCCCAAGCCTGTGCAAGCAGATGCAGACCAGTCCCCAGACCTCAAGCCAGAGACCCACAGGCCCAGAGTTCAGCCCAGCTTCAAAATGGCGCCGGGCCTGGTCCAAGGCAGCAGGCCTGTGCGGAGGCCATGGGCTCTGGGGTGGGTACGTCCGGGGGCGTTTCCTGTCTGGGCCTGCGGCCCCCAACCGCTGGCAGCTCGGTTTCCGGCGGGGCTGCGGCCGGGGCCTGCACTATCAGCTCGGTACCAGATGCCCAGTCAGGATACTTGTGGTGAAACTGTGAGGGTGCATTCGGCCCTTTGGGGTTTTCTCCCGTGTCAGCCTCCAAGACAAATGGCGGAGGGAAAGTGACACCCAGCCCCCCTTTTTCAGCTGTTTTCCCCCTTCTAAGCCAGGAGCCGGGCTGCGGGCAGCTGCTGAGGGCCACGGGCCTGCTGCACAACTACCTGTGGCTGTGGCGGCAGCTGAAAGCTGAGGCTGTGATGGACGCCAGGGTCAGGCCACTGGAGTTGGGTATCTTGGCCAACGCTTGAGATGAGACTGGCCTGGGGGTCTGGAAATTGTCCTGGAAGCCCGGGAGAAGCGCTCTTCCCCACACACCCACCGTGAGGGCCACAGACGGAGTAGACTGCGTATGAGACCAAATAAGAGGTACCAGGTGTCTGGGGCACCTCATCTTGCCTAGGGGGGCCAGGCCTTGGTGAAATCTTTACACACAGGACCTCATTTCAATCCTCACCCTGTGATTTAGAAGGGATAAAGTGAGGCCATGTTTGCCACAGGGAAACAGACGACCAGGGAAGCTCAGGCTGCCCATGTCCTCAGATGTTATGCCCAGAGCTAAGGATGAAGATAGGCTGGGAGCAGGATGCCTCACCCATAGCCCCCAGCCCAGGACACAGGGTAAGCCACGGGCTCTATCTGGCTGATAGGGAATTTGGAAGCCTAAGTCCCCATCACCCAACATCTGCACTGCAGAACTAACTCCCACGCTGACCGCAGGCCCAGTTCTAGTCCAGATGGGAGCAGCAGTTCCCAGACCTGTGCCCTTAAGTGGTGCCACAGCCAAAGCATTAGCTTTGGGGAATGACCAAGCTGCCCTGCCTTTAACATGGGTGCAGCCTTCCTTCCTCCTGAGCTGCACTCAGCCTTACTTTCTGGCATCCCAGTGATGTGTCCACAGGTTTCAGAGACATAAGGACACAAGCACAACGCCCTGCCCAGGCCTGGGAGAGGCCCTTGCCAGCTTTTATCTTCCAGGCTGGTGAAGTAACTGGCCAAATGGACCAAGGTAGTGTCTGCCCAGGGCCACCAAGGCCCCAGCCCTAAAGCATAGCTGTACCTGGGCTTCCTTAGAGAAGCAGAGGCAGTGTTGCAAGGATGCTGGGAAAATCAGTTGGGCAGTTTCAGGGGAGCAGAGGGAGCCTGCTTGGTCCCACCTAGGGGTACCGGAGACCAGGTGTGAGTGGGGACAGGCCCACAAGAATACCATGTGAGCACCAGTCCAGTGCAGCCTCCAGTTTCCAGCCCTTGAAGACAGGACACCACAAGGACCCAAACTCAGACCAGAAACAACACTATGACTGGAGGAATGGAAAGAGATAGATGAGGCAAAATAGAAACAATCACCAATACTTAACAAGCAGTTGTAATATGCCACTTCACACTTATTACATCATGTCATCCTTAAAGCCATCCTACCAAGCAGCTAATATAGCACTGCTTCATTTTACAAATGAGGGAACTGATCCCCAAAAGCGTTGCCTAAGGTCACAGTGGGTGGCAGGATTCAGATTTCCGTGGAGGCCCTCTGAAGGCAGAATCCCGCTGTTGAAGACAAGTGTGCTACTCCATACCCAAGTCCCAGTCTTTCCACTGTCCTTTGGACCCCACATCTTACCACTGCATCAAATACTTCACATTGTCCACAATCATTTTCTCTCCTCTATATTCATCCATGGGATCCTTCCCAATAGCATTTGACATACTTGAATCTCTTCCATTTTAAAACTTTCAGCTGCACATCCTCCTATAGCTACCCACACTCATCGCTTTCACAGCCTGTCTGTGAAATGCAATCACTATTCAAAAGAAGCCTCACCTCCGTCCAATCCCCCTTCCCACCACTCCACCAACAGTTTAAGTCACTGAAAAATGACTTCAAAAAATGACCCGCTCCTAAAACTAACAGGCATCTCCCATTCTTCCTTTTGCTTGACAACTCTCAGTAGCACCAGCGGATTTCTCCATTTCTGAAACATCTTCCCCTTGGCTTCCAGGACACCACACGGTCACTGGTCACTTCTCAACTCGTGTACAGCGGCATGCTCCAAGTGGCCACTTTCACAGTCTTAATGGTCAGTTCTGGTTCTCTTCTTACTCGGCACCCTTCCTGAGCACCTTTACCCACCACACCCACCACCTCCATGTGGCTACTCCATCCCACCATTTCCACAGACGTCTTCACACCGAACGACCCCCACATTTATCATTTCCATGCCAGGCCTCTCCTGAGTTGCAGGCCTGAATATCCAACTGCCCACAGACACTCCCACTCGGATGTCCATGTTTGAAACAGAATTTATCATTATCTTCCTCAAACCTGGTCTTGCACATCTTTCCATATTAAATGAATGGCATAATCATCTCTCAACCCACCCCACCAATATTTAAGCTACTCATTCATTCAGTAAGCCACCTACTGTGTAAATACGCTGATCAGAACATCTAGCTGATAATGTGAGATTAAGCATACCAAACAAAACCCCTGCACTATCAGAGCCGGAGCAGTAATCACACACGTTCTAACTACGCAGCATGATGTGGAGAGTTACGGCTTGGACAAGAGGGCACAATAGCGTTTGATTGAGTGTGAGAGGTACTGGAAGGCTTCCCTGAGACAGAAACCTTAAACTGTTACCTGAAGGAAGAATAGGAATGAACTAGGTAAAGACGAGGTGAATAACCCAGAAAAGAAAGAGCAGGAGAAAGCATGGCTCTCATTTAGCGCTGTGAATTTCCCAACCTAAATCTGTCAACTCTAACCATGTTGGTACATCACCACCCTTGCCCAAGCCTTCAGCTTTTGCCTGGATTACAAGAGGCTCTCAGGTTTTCTCCCACGCCCTCACAGCCTTCAGCAGTTCTCAGACAAAATATAAATCTAAGCATGTCTCACACATGTCTTCCTTTCATTTTAGGATAAAGCCAAAAGCCTGACAGACTTATAAAGCCCTATCTTGTACTGGACTTTTCATTTGCCACCGTATGTCATACACTGTCCACCTTACTCTCTGGACCCCCTCCGTGTCAAGCCCCCCCCTATCTCAGGGACTCTGTGAATGCTACGCTCTCTACCTGAAATACTCTCTGCCCCACCATCCCTGCCGTCTACATGTATCTCCTACAGGGCTCAACTCAAAAGTCACTTCCTTCAATAAACCACTCCCCAGCTCCCTTGTCGACTAAGTCTAGCATACACCATCAGAAGAGCCTGTGTCCCTTTTCCTCATAAGGTTTTGTCACAGTTTGTGATTATAAATTTGTTTTTGATCATTTGACCATCTGTCCTCCAAAAGAATCATCTCTGGTCTGTTCATCAGTTTCCTTAGTACCTAGTAGAGCATGTGATGAAAAACAGGTAATCAAAAAATGCAAGAACAGAGAACTTACTCTATCACTCTGGTCCGCAACTTTATGAAGGCCATTTGTGGCCTCAGTGTTCTAATATGTGACCAATAATTGCATCACACTTGCTCTAAGGAGCAAGTCCATTATTTAGTAGATAAAAAGCACCTGATAAAAGGACTATACTCAAAGTTAAGATATAAGTTATGAGAGATTTTCACAGAATAAAACAGATGCTTCACAGTCCCTGCTTTATCTTCTTTTGGTCACACCTGCCTTAAACACATGCACATTGTCCTGGCTGGTGCGACTCAGTTGGTTGGAGCATCATCCCATGCAGCAAAAGGTTAGGGGTTTGATACCTGGTCAGGGCACATATCTAGCTTGCAGGTTTGATCCCGGGTTGGGGCATGTATGGGAGACAACCGATCAATGTTTCTCTATCTCTAAAATCAATAAGCATATCAGAAAGAAAAAAACATGCACACACTTATAAAATACCCAAACATCAGGAAGCAGAAGGGCATAAAACAAGGAGCTAGGCTTCAGAATGAAAGAAAACCAATCAAATATTGAAAATTTCTTTGTTCAAAACACAAAGATATTTTATTTTTAATGGAATTTAAGGTTTTCTTTGTTAAAGGAACAGTTTAGGAATAAAAACTAAGCTTCTTGTGTTGTCTGAGGCAGGGCCTGGCTTCTCTCCCTTGAAGGCCTTTTGAAAAATAGAGATGCCAGCATTCACTGGCCTCAAAGTTTACAGTACCCCCAACACACACCTGCCACCTGTAAGTGCAGCGCCCTGGGCCCATCACGGAGACAGCTGGCAGGGGCTACAGAGCATCCAGGATGTGGTCGATCTTGGTGACCAGCTCCTGTCGCTTTCCTAAGATAAGCTTCTCATTCTCGATGTACGTGTCTTTCTTGAGCTTGCCAGCCACCAGCCGCTCAGCTTCCACTGCAGACTTTAGCACCAGCTCCTTGACCTGTGCATCCAGTTTCTGCATTTCGCTCACCTGGCCAAGGAAAGAGCAGGGCAGGGTTTGAGAACTGTCCTCTCACCCCTACTCAGCAGCGCCCACCAACCTCCAGATTCCAGAACTCCCAGGCCAGAGGGGCTGGCTATGAAGGAAGACAGGCTTGACTTCAAATCCCCTACAAACCCTGTTCCTTCTAGCTCTGACCCTTGTGAACAAGTCCCTTTACCATCCCTGGGCCTTAGCTGTAGAAGAGTATCATTGAAAACTGAATGTGAAAATATATGAAATCACCTAACATGGTGCCAGGCACACAGCAGCCACTCAAGAACATTCATTCTCATCCCTTCAGTTTACCAAATTGGGTGCGAGAATTCATACAGGCAAAACACCAATGGGAGGGGTGTGCCCACAGGACTGAATGACTTCCATGTTGTCAATGACTCAGTGTCAGACTGAAGACTTTTACAGTCACGTTCGCTCAACATTCAACAAATATTTAGTGAGCCATAATGCTAGGCATAATTCTAGCTTCTGGAAAACACACTAAAGACAGATAAGGTATCTGCCCCTCATGAACTTGACACATTATATATACTTAAGCACATGAATAAACAGTTTCCGAACATGACAGATGCCATGAAGAAACAGCACAGGGTAAAGAGAGGGAGTGCTGTGGCATGGCACATAAAGAGGGCGGTTGAGAACTCTGAGGGACACCTCCAGGGGAAGGGGAGGTCCCCATCCTCATTTACAGGTCACAAGAACTCACACAGCATGTCCCAGGCAGGATTCTCAGCGCTTCACATGCACTGAACTCACTTCACACTCACAACCACTACGAGGTAAGTACTGATGGCGCCCCCAGTTTAACTGGGAGGCAACCGATTTAGAAAAGTGAAACAACTTGCCTAGGTTTACAAAGTCTCAATCACTGCCTGAATTCAAACCCATTTTTCTAAGTCTAAGTTCTTCTTACCTTGTTCAGTTTGGTTTCCAGGAGAGGAAGCAGCTGTTCTCAATACTGACCATGTCGAGACAGTGCTAGAGAAGCTAGCAGAGCTTTCTCGAAACCCAGTTCACATCTGAGACACCAAAACTTTGCTTCATCACAAAGGATGACGCTATGCGACAAGTCTACAACTGCATGAGATGTCACCGCACAAGCCAGCAGTGAGCAAGAGCTGCCTGGTTTCTGACCCAGGCTGAGTAGCTGCATGATGCTCTAGACAGCTGGGTACAACCCCCTAAACTGGGTTACGGCAGGCAAGGAACCAAGCGACTCAGCACCGGCACGCGGGCAGACACTCACTTTGTCGCACAGGTCTGAGCCCTCTGTCTTCAGCCTGGACTGCAGCAGCGCCACCTCGCTGCTCAAGGCCTTGTGCTCCATCTCCAGGCTCTTCTTGCCACTGTTGAGGGCGGACACGTCCCGGGACTGCTTGTATCTATTGACGGTTTCGTCAAAGTGACGGTAGAGACCTAGTCTCTTATTGACCAGGGTCAAGACCTGCTCTGTGATGCAGGCAACCTTCATCCTGGCTTCTGCAGCTGGATCCTGGAGGAGAGATACCATGTGTGATGAAACCAGGCCTGAGCCCACTCCAATTTTCACCTGCCGAAGATCACCCATCACCAACTGTACAAACAACAAATGCCATCGTCTGCCCTGACCAGCATGGCTCATGTGGTTGGACATCATCCCAAGCGAAAGGTCACCAGGTTCAATTCCCAGTCAGGGCACGTGCCTAGGTTGCACATTTCCAGTCAGAGTGCATAAGAGGTGACTGATAGCTGTTTCTCACATTGATGTTTCTCTTCCTCTCTTTATCCTTCCCTTCCCCTAAATTAATTAATTAATTAATTTTTTAAAAATCCACCTTCTGAGCTCTGGCTGGTGTAGCTCAGTGGATTGAGTGCGGGCTGGGAACCGAAGGGTCCCGGTTCGATTCCCAGTCAGGGCACATGCCTGGGTTGCAGGCCAGGTCCCCATGAGGACCATGTGAGAGGCAACCATACATTGCTGTGTCTCTCCCTCTCTGTCTCCCTCCCTTCCCTTCTCTCTAAAAATAAATAAAAATAAAATCTTTAAAAAAAAAAATCCACCTTCTTGGAAAGTCAGAGAGAATCAAACTCATATTAACACTGAATCTGGACCAGTTCAGCAATGGGCAAGACCGGGACATGAGAATGAAACATATGTTCACTGGAAAAGAGTACTAATGTCCGACTGCACCATGGAAGGCATAGAGGACTCAGGAAAGAGAAATCTCAGCTCAGGTCCGAGAAGGCGTCCGGATGTTCGTTGTCTCTCTCCTTAAAAACTTCAAGGGTTTCCCAGGACCTAAAGGAGAAACCCAAATTCCTTATCCTACCATTCAAAGTCCATTAGGTGAGGCCCTGCAGACTTTCCCAAATCATCTCTACTAACAGACATCTACTGATCTCTATTAAAGACATCAGTATTAATTCATATTTTAAATAGCACATATAGTCATATCCTAGCTCTTGTCTTTGGAAAAGGCTTAGAAGCAGTTATAGTCCAAAAGCAATGATCACACCTAGCTCACAGATCATGATCTCAAGGGACCATTCTGCAGCAAAAGGAAGCAGGGCTCCTTGGAGAAAGTAGAAGAGACGCTGAAACATGACACTGTGCCAACAATAAGGAAGTGCTAACAAAAAAATGGAGATGTCAAAAAGACCGTCAACTCTGGGACAACTAGAGCACCAAAATAAACAGTGCCAGTGGCCCTGGCCGATGTGGCTCAGTTGGTTGGAGCATCATCCCGTAACTGAAAAGTTGCGGGTTCAATTCCCGGTCAGGGCACATACCTAGGTTGCGGGTTTGATCCCCAGTCCGGGCACATGAGATTCCCGGTCCAGGTGCATACAGGAAGACAACCAATCGATGCTTCTCTCTCGCATCGAAGTTTCTTTCTCTCCCTTCCTCTCTATCTGAAAGCAATGAAAAAATATGTCCTCGGGTGAGGATAAATAAATAGTACCAGTGTACAATAAGCCATGGAACATAGTAAAAACCCTTGAATCCAAAAAAAATAATCAACCAACCACTCAACCAATAAGAAAAGCCTTTCTTTACAGAATACCAACTAATAATGTAAAAGGTATCATAGTTTTTTGACCACCATACTAAAAAAATATTCAGAAAAGAATCAATAATAAATGCTACAACAAACAGGTGAATGTATATGAATGTTTATATAGCAACAAATTATTAATTATAAAGAAAAAAAAAATAACTTTACAGTGAAGAAACCAGGCAGATAAAGCATCGCTTTATAGTGTTCTTGCCAAAAATGCATAACTGAATTTAATCAGGGAAAAACATAAGATAAATGTAAACTAAAGGACAGTCTATAAAACCTGTCTCTAAACTTTAAATACGTGAAGGTCATTAAAGACAAAGGCTAAGGAACTACTCCAGATTCAACGAGAAAAAGGGACTATGAAAACTAAATAAACGGCATGATTCTCAATTGGAGAATCATGAAAAATTTTTCATATTTTTCTGAAATATGAAAAATAATTGCTATAAAAGTTATTACTAGACAAACAGAAATGTAACATTACATTTCCTGAATTTGATCACTGCTCACAGTTACGTAAGAAAATATTCTTATTCTCAGGCTGCATACATGCTTAAGTATTCAAGGATAAAGGAGCACAAATGTCTGCAAACTTCTCAAATGGTTCAGGAAAAATGATGTATTGAAACAGGCTGAGTGTTAACTGATATATCTAGGTGACAAGCATACAATAGTTATTTTTATCTTTCTTGCAAGGTTTCTATAAATGTGGCACGTTTTAAAAAAATCAATAAAACAAAAGCAATTTTTATAGCTTAAAAAACAGGGCTATTTCCTAACAAAACTCAGACTCAGGCCATTCTGCATGACAAGGTTTGCCAACAGCTATTCCAGCTGCACCACCTTGACCCTTGGGCAGCTTCAATGGTCTATGGAGCCAGCTGGATCAACGTCTTTGTTCACATGCACTCTGCTACCTACAGGTCCCCATGAAGCCCTCCCCGCTATCCCACTAACTGTGCCCCTCTAGCTTAGAGCCCTTCCCCACCTTTTCTGCCTATCACTCCTCAGGGTAGCCTTTTCAGGCCCGCAGGCTCCACCACCAACAGCACACACTCTGCCTGCTGCCCTGTTCCCACAGTACTCACCACCATTAGCAACCTGTGTATGCTCCGTGACCACTGCAACAAGGCATCTTTACGAAGAATTAGCAGAAGCCTAAGGAGAGAGTCTTCTGGGCAACAGCATTCTGCCTTGGGCTTGTGATGACCAGTGCTCAGTAAGGCTAGTGAAACACATTACTGAGGGTGTAAAATGACTATGTGACAAGAAAAAGAAGACAGCCACAAGGGTACCTTTGTGATAGAAAAGTCCAGCCTGACATAGATGATGACTGTGAAGAACAAGATGTAGAAAGCAGCCACTACCAGCAGGGGCTCCTGCAGCATGAGCACTTTGTTGAACGTGTAGTGTACCTGGGGGGAGAGCCAAGAAAATGGACTGTGACAGGTTCTCAGAAACCTGGGAGCCAAAAGAGTTTTACCAAGCCATCAATTACCCGGGCTGTCCCGCCCCACCTACCCAGCCCTAACCCTAGAGGACGCTATGTTCAAAGCGCCCCAGCCCAAAGAGGGAAAGATGGGCAAGTCCTGGTCTGCAGCACCCACTGTCTGGGAAGGGAGGTACAGGAGACAGAACAGTGGAGCCACGTACCACAATGTCCTGGATGTGCTGTTCTACCAGATTTATTTTGTAGGCAACAATCACAGGGCGGCCAAAGGTGTCCAGGTAGGTATAGTGCAGCTCATCTGGAGCACGGCTGATTTCATAGGGACTGTCAACTTGGATGTTCCTAGAGTCATTTGGGAATAAAATACAGCCTCAGACAAATGGCACTGACCAACTAGGTTTATTTAGGGTTGGAAAATTCCAAGTCTCAGGGGGCCTTTCAGGATCACTAAGTTCATACTCCACTCTGCTCTCCTTCTAGCACCACGGAACGCCCAACCACTTGAGACAGCTGACCCACTGTCGGAAAGCCCTGAGTACGAAACCATTCTTCTGCTGAGGCAGCAACTATCTGTCTCCCTGTATCTTGAAAGCACAAGGGCTCACCAATACCAGCCTACCCCCTGCAGTCACGCAGCTCACGGAACTTTGTGTGCATTCTACCCAACAAGAGCCTCTCAGGGACTTCAAGAGGTCCCTGAAAAGTTACTCCAAATGTCGTCTTCTCATATGACTGAAAACTCGCTACAGGGCATAGTGAGCATGTCCTGCTTTTGTCTGCACAGACTCATTCTACCTTCTCCTAGTCAACGGCACTCTGGTTTTACTCGGAGGAACTACCCATTCCCCAATGAACGTCCTCCACAGGACAAACAATCAAGATTACTCTCCTTCTGGTAAACAGAGTAAACAAGTAACCTAAGGGAGGCCAAGTAAATGTTTCCCTTTAATGTGAATCAAGAACAAAATGACACAAAGCCTATAAAAAAAAAAGGTGCTTGTCACTCATGGCAAGGGCAGGTGCCCCTGTGGGTGTCCCATCACTTTCAGCCAACTGGGGTCCTGAAGACGGTGGGGCTCTGGCTTTCCAAAGCCTAGTTCCTCAGCCTATGCTGTCACTTAATGATACTCCTTACCCTTCCAAATTCATTCCTCTCTGCTTAAGTTGGCCAAAGATAGCTCCTACTGCTTGTAACCACAGAATTCAAATACATTATCTGAGAGTCCCCCCTCCTCCTACCTTTCTGAATATAGTCTAAGGAACCCAGGATAAAATGAAGCCACTGTTCCATTATTCTTCCTCATTCTATTAACATAACATAAGGGCTACCTGACTGTACTGACTCTGAATTATTCCCTGTTGCAAATGATCCCATCAAATTCAGGCCATCACTCTGGCCTGCTAAGGTGACTTTGGACACTGCTCCTGTCACACAAAGGTACTGTGTTTGAGAAGTATTTCATAAATAAGTCTTATTCCCTCATTTGACTCTAACTTTTCTATTTAAACTCCTGTCAAAAGGTCCCGACAGGCTTCACAGTCACGGCTATGGACTGAGCACTTACCCTGTGCCCCTTGAACACAGATTTCTCTTGACATACTGAGGGCACCACCAGAGAAATAGGGACCAGAGGAAAGGAACAGTCACACTCACCTGGCTCCTTCAGGCAAAATGATCTTTACAGTCAGAGAATCTATCACTTGCTCATCAAACACGTGGTCCACAAACCTCATCTTCAGTGCATACTGGTCACCTGGAGGATTAAGCAAACACATGCAATGATGTGAAAAACTGAGAAAATGAGACAGGAGCTAGAGGGAAGGAGCTAGAGGGGTATGAACACTTCTGTCTTACACAGAGAAGTAAAGATGCTACCTAAAGTTAATAGGCTAGGAGACTAGAGGAGACAGAGGTGGAGACAGCAGCACAGACTCTGGGTCTTCTCCAATTTCCCAAGTAAAGGTGGAGCAACTAGATAACAAAATAAGAAACCCATGGACCATACTCACAACAAAACTAGGTAACAAGGAATCTCCACAAACCTCAAAATATGTTGATGTGGTCCACAAAACACCAAGAACCACAAGATCTAAACATTATTAGTGTCTGTGAATAAGAAAGCAAAGGGAGGCAACAGGGCAACCATAGATCTGAGAAGAGAAGAGCCCCTGACAGACAACAGTGTTCACTAAAACCCAGGACTCCTACACCCTGCACAGTGGGTGAGTAAAATGTGCCTACAGAAGATCTGTCGGTCTAGAGCAGTCTAGTCCATCCAAACACCCTCCCAGGACAGTATCGTATACTAAGGAAAAAACTGCTGGAGTGGAATCAAAATCAAGCATAATAGGGACAACAGAGCTATGGGAAAACAAAGCCAGAGAAAGCTCAGAAAGCAAGCCAACATATTTTTTAATATTACACTAAAACAACAGAGAATCGGGCAATTAAAATTATTCCTCCTAAAAGTTCACATTAAAAATGAGCAACAGGCCCTAGCTGGTGTGGCTCAGTGGACTGAGTGCCAGACTGTGAACTAAAGGGTCACCAGTTCAAGTCCCAGTCAGGGCACCTGCCTGGGTTGCAGGCCAAGTCTCTGATGGGGGGCACTCGAGAGGCAACCACACATTAATGTTCTCTTCCTCTCTTTCTCCCTCCCTCCCTTCTCTAAAAATAAATAAATAAAATCTTTTAAAAAAGAAAAATGAGTAACAGAAAAGTATAAGACTCCCCTTTTTATATTTACAAAATACATTTAAGAACTTACAATGACAACTATAATTAAAATAATTTTTTTTTAAGATTTTATTTATTTTTAGAGAGAGGAGAAGGGAGGGAGAAAGAGCAATGTATGGTTGCCTCTCACATGGCCCTCATGGGGACCTGGCCTGCAACCCAGGCATGTGCCCCGACTGGGAATCGAACCGAGACCTTTTGGTTCCCAGCCCACACTCAATCCACTGAGCTACACCAGCCGGGCTAAAAATAATTTTAAGTTACAAAAAAATAACATCCCCGGAGAAAATAAAAGCATGCAAGAGACATGCCCACAAAATCAACCAAAACTGGTCTCACTATTTCAAAACAAGCTAAAGGCATTATGAAAATGACACAAGCCATGAAGAGCAATACAAACCAGATTTATAGAAATTCAGAAAAGTGACAGAACTCAGGAAAAATTTTAGAAATAAAAGAAAAAGTTATTTTAGAAATGACAGCTAAATTAGAAGGAATGTGAATAAATAAACAGATAATGTCTTATCATAAAAAGGTGAAAAACAGAAAAATTTAAAATGAAGAAAAGATTTAAAAGAAAGTGCCAAATACTGAAGACAAAGATTCAACATTGAAATAATAGGAGTCCCAACTGGAGAAAACTTTCAAAAAAGTGTGATATTCTAAGTTGAAAGACTAATAAATAGCAACCACTGCGATGTTCTAGTAAAAGTATTATACTTTAAAGAAAATAAAATTTTCAGCATCTAGATAAAAAGAGCAAGTGACTTATAAAGGGAAAAAAAATCAAATTTTCATCAGATCTGTATAGGAACACATTATGCCAAAAAAAAAAAAAAAAAAAGAAGTAGTAACATATTTAAGATATTCAAGGAAAGAAATGAGAGCCAAGGATTTTAGATTGAGGAAAAACATGAAAGGCACAACCTGTTACCAACCTGTAAGAACTCATCAAGCCCTTCCTGTGGTGCCCACTAGAGGCCGAGCTCCAGATCATCAAAATGACTAAAAGGTATCATCAACATAAAAACTGATGGTGAGCATTAAATGTAGTTACCTGCAGAACTAAGACTCAAGTTAAAAAAGGAGAAAGTATACTATGTAATGGCTATTTTTTTCTGACAGTATATATATACAGCACACCAAAAAAAGGAGTATTATGGAGAAAGGAAAGAATATGCAAAAAAATTAACTGTTTTCATTAATTATATTGAAAGAGGTAGTATGACTACTTTTATTGACTGCTATGTATTAAGTGTGGGCTAAAACAAATGACTATTTATGAAACATTCTATCATCCTGTGTCCTTCACAATCAGGATGCTCAATATGAAATTAAATATAGATAATATATAAAAGCAAAATCTCTATAGGTCATTGTTATGCAAAGAGCTGAGATCAGAGAACATCTCAGTGTCCTGCTTGCTGAATCCAAAGAAACAGCCCGGAGGACTGGCTGTGAAAGACACGGGTTTGGTTACTAGGACTTACATGTGCACCAGTGGCAGCCGGCCCGTGAAGCTTTCCATCAAGTCGACCTGGCTCGCGGAGAGACCACATTGGGAGTGGCTAGCCAGTGAAATTATCACAACCCAAACTTTCCCAGTACAGGGTTAGATAGAGTAAAGAAAACAAAACAAAGAGGGTACGTAGAGTGACCTTATGAAATCAAAATGCAGGCTGTTTCTCTGCTGTTGTTTACAATATGGGCTCACATTCAGAAGCAGTTTCTCCCTTAACCAAGGAGCTGGCCAGATTCCCAAGGTCTTACAATCCACTTGCAAATGGCCTTCACTATATTCCCACAGGTTGGAGAGGGAGGTGGAGCTTGGGATGTGGTCCATGTTCCCATATGCAATACAGTCATACTTAATTGAGTCATACTCATACAAATAAGTAATTGCATGAATTCACAAATTTTTAATATAGAGAAATAATACATACCTAGCTCTGTTAACTGAAAAGACCTAGAAATTAACCAACCTAAGAGCAATAAGTATTCCCAATTCTCAGAGTTTGGTCTTCACAGACCTTTTTTTCACTAGAAGAAACTAGACCATTGAGGAGAAATGGCTGATTTCAGGTCTAGGATAGAAAATATACAAGTTGAGCCATGAATGCCTTTTCATAAGACAGCAAGGAAGCTAACAGACTTACTGGTGTCATGTCAAAATAATTCAAGAACTCAATCTGAAAAGATGTTTAGTGGATAAAGATTGGAGAATCTGAGTACCACAGAGGATAATCACTGCAAAGAAATGAAACCCATGAAATGTTTAAATCTGTAAGCGTATAGTGATTTTTTTTAAACTTAATTGATCATCTAGTACATAAAAGGGAAAGAATCCAGTATTTATCCTGCCTTTCCTGTATGAACTGCAAAACTAGAAAACCTAAGAATAGAGAAGGGAAGGTGTTTCCTTATAAATTCCACCTAATAAATGAAAAAGAAATGCTAGAATCAGATCAACAATTTGCAGTCCCCTGTATAGTAGTAGGATCTAGACAATGAGCATCACAAAAGGATACACTAGACACTACTACTGCATGCCTTTCAATGAAAGAACACATCATCACCTGAGTCTCGCTAAAAGGATCAAATCTAGTCTGATCAAACCTCCAGGGACAGCTGTCAATTTGCAAAATATACAGAAGACAGAAATATGAATTGGGTGGTTCAGCTGGTTAGCTACCCGATTCGTACTGATACGCCAACATTGCAGGTTCGATGCTTGTTCAGGGCACATACAAGAAGCAACCAATGAATGAATAGATAAGAGAATGTTTCTATTCTCTCTTTCTCTCTCTCTCCCCGCCTCTCCCTCTCTCTATCCCCCCATACTCCCATCCTCTCTCTCTCTCAAATCAGTAAAAAAAAATTTTAATAAAAAAACAAAAAGAGCCCTGGCTGGTGTGGCTCAGTAGATTGAGTGCCAGCCTGCAAACCAAAACGTTACTGGTTCAATTCTCACTCATGACAGATGCCTGGGTTGCGGGCCAGGTCCTCACGAGGGGGCACACAAGAGGCAACCACACATTGATGTTTCTCTCCCTCTCTTTCTCCCTCCCTCCCCCTCTCTCTAAAAGTAAATAAAATATTTAAAAAATAATAAAAATTAAAAAATAAATAAATATGCTGAATTGCACTGCGTAAGCAGTCAGCAAAATCCAGACTGCAGGTTACACTACAAGTATGTTCAAGTTCTTCAACAGGTAAATTTTAAGAAAACAGATGGAATAGGAAACCAGATTGGTACAGACTGATAAGACAAATCAAATTTTTTGAAAAAAGTGAAACTAGACTATCTAAAGATGCACTCTTGGGTGATAAAACTATGAAAAAGTTCAAGAAAGTGGTTACTAAAAGCCCAGAAGATGATTACTATTGTGAGGAAGGAAGAGGTACATGGAGGACCTTTTGAGGGGCTGGCAAATTTCAATTTGTTGAACTGAGAATGTTACAGTGTTCCTCTTACAATAATTTACTGAGCTATATATTTGTTTTATGTGATTTTCCTATATTTTATTTTGTATTTAAAAGGTTTTTAAAAGAAAGACTTGAAGAAAATATTGACAAAACGTTTATAATCATTAGTTCTGGATGCCTGTATAAAAGTTTTTTTTTTAAGATTTTATTTATTTATTTTCAGAGAGAGGAGAAGGGAGGGAGAAAGAGCAATGTATGGTTGCCTCTCACATGGCCCTCACTGGGGACCTGGCCCGCAACCCAGGCACATGCCCCGACCGGAAATAGAACCGGGACCTTCTGGTTCCCAGCCCATGCTCAATCCACTGAGCTACACCAGCCGGGCTGTATAAAAGTGTTTTTTATTCTCTATTTTTATTTTACTTTTTTTTAAAGATTTTATTTATTTACTTTTAGAGAGGGGAAGGGAGGGAGAAAGAGAGGGAGAGAAACATCAAAGTGTAAGAGACACATTGATCAGTTGCTGGTTGCCTCTCCCACGCCCCCTTGTGGGGACCTGGCCCACAACCCAAGCAGGTGCCCTGACTGGGAATCACACCAGTTACCTTTCAGTTCATAGGTCTGAGCTCAATCCACTGAGCCACATCAGCCAGGGCTAAAGTTTTATTTTTTAAATATGTCAAGATAAGAGAATTTTAAGCAGTTCCCTCCAATTATAATTAAACTGGAGATAAGGAGCTCCAGTTTGATTTGATTACCTTATGCATGTATTACTTTTATAATAGTAATTTGTACCCACCCGTGGAAAGCTGTTCCTGATATCCCAGCCTTTTTAAGAATGTTAAGAGGAATATTCTCTCTCCCCATATAGAAGGACTGGCAATTGTCAAAATAAATAAATAAATAAACAAATAAATAAAATAAATGGTACCTCCCTTTTCCACACCCTTACTATTAAGAATGACCCAAATTGCACCCAAAACCTGTATAATTTTATTAACTAGTATCACCCCAATAAATCAATTTAAAAAAACAAAAGACTGCCCTGCCTGGTGTGGCTCAGTTGGTTGGAGTGTCATCCCATACACCAAAAGGCTGGGGTTCAATTCCCAGTCACAGCACATACCTAAGTTGCAGGTTCAATCCCTGGTAAAGGCATGTATGGGAGGCAACCAACTGATGTTTCTCTCTCCCTCTCTCCCCTCCCCTTCCTCTCTCTCTAAAATTAATAAACGTATTTTTAAATACGTTTAAAATTAAAAAAAAAAAAAAAGACTTACCCAAATTATACAGGTACTCATAGCTTGGAAGGTTGTAGCCAACAATGTAATGGGTCTTCCACCCTCCAAAAAGAGGAAAACGAGGCCGGATTTCCATCTCCACAGAGTCATCCAAAATAAGGAGGTGGCTGGTAGAAACATTGCCAATCTCATCCCGGTAATAAACATCCTGGGCAGCAGCAGGGAGGATGGTCTACAAGAGAGTGAACACAAACCTTTTTCAAAGGAAATAATCTTAAATACAGAAAAGACTTTCTGCACCAAGATCTTCATCATAGTATTACTCAATTAAAATAGTCCCCAAACTGTAAACAACCTAAAAAGTCTATCTTTTCCCCCAAGGCTTCAAAATGTCCAGTTAGATTCACTAGCTAGTTCTACTTCTTAAAAGTTTTCTGCAAGTAAATAATAAAGAGAATCATAAATACCTCTGTGAATACCAAAGACAGAACAAAGGTAAAAAACAATCTGAAAGTTATTTTACAGGGGGAAACTAAAGATAAAAGAAATTATATCAAATATCTAGGTAATAGGAAGGGTTATAGAAGGATTTTCTCCACCTAATATTCTTTATTGTATCTTTCAAACTTGTAAGCATATTTTGATAACCAAGGGGAGAAAATGTACTATCTTTTTCATACAGTAAGCCCTTCAATAATATGTTAAGTACGGAAAATACAAGATTTCATATAACATAGAAATATAAACTATATATAAAATGTGATCAAATTTTTTAAAAACAGTATAAAATATTAAATTATCAGCAATACTAGTGTATTAGGGGTGGTATCCTGTTTTTCCTTTCCTTATTATTGACATTTTCTTTACAAAACATGGCCTACTTATATAAATGGGAGCATTTTTTAGAGAGTCTTTCTCTTGGTTCTGTCACTCAACCACCTGAACAGAATCAATCTTAAACTGTCCATGTTTAGCTACTTTCAAAAAGCAGACAAAAGGGCAGATGTGATAAAGTCATTGCTTCTCCCAATGTCCAAGTTGAACACTCCATACCTTAAAAGAACGGATGGAGGATATACCACTATCTGGCTGTCTCTGGTAATCATAGCGTGAAAAGGGCCCCTTAAGCACAGCCCCTGTGTGCTTCAAGTCCACATTTTCTTCCACAGCAATATTACCCCAGTGAGAGACCTCGATGACTCGGGTCATGCTGGTGATAGTAAGGAACGGGCTATTGTTCTCATAATGTACTTTAAAAGTATCCTGCAGAGGAAGGAAACAAATAGTTCAAAGTTCAAATCAAGTTGAAGATTATAAATCAGCAACAGAATGGCTCAATTATAATGTATCTAACGTCTGCAACATTTAAAAATGATATTTACTAAGAATTTTTAATACTATATGGAAATAAATATTCATGATTTTATTAGAAAAATGAGACACACAAATTTCTTTTGGGTTTCAACATAAATATCATTTGTTTTCAAAAACAACAAGTTCTATACTTATAGAAACTATGTGAGAGAAAACATTCTGAAATGCAATACAGAAGAATCTCAGCTGACAGGAAACAGAATTACAGATTACTTCCACTTTCTCCTTATACTTTCAATATTTTCCATTTTCAATTACACTTAACACTCAGTATAATATTAGTTTCAGGTGTACAGCATAGTGGTAAGACATTTAAATAACATATGACGTGCTCCCAATGATAAATCCAGTATCCATCTGGCAGCACAAACCGTTACAACATTATTGACTCTATTCCCTATGCTGTTCTTTACATCCCAGTGACTATTCTGTAACTTCCAATTTGTACTTCTTAATCTCTTCCCCCTTTTACCCCAGCCCTCCAAACCCCCTCCCACCTGGCAACTGACAGTTCGTTCTCTGCATCTGAATTTCTGTTTTGCTTGTTCATTTTTTTTTTAGATTTTACATATAAATAAAATCATATGATATCTGTGTTTCTCCGACTTACTTCACCCAGCATAATACCATCTAGGTCTATCCATGTTGTCTTGTTGCAGATGGTAAGATTTCATTCATTCCTATGGCCCAATAATATTCCATTGCATATATGTAACACGTTTTCTTTTTTAAGATTTTATTTATTTATTTTTAGAGAGAGGGGAAGGGAGGGAGAAAGAGAGGGAGAGAAACATCAATGTGTGGTTGCCTCTCACATGCTCCCTACTGGGGACCTGGCCTGCAATGCGGGTAGGGTATGTGCCTTCACTGGGAAATCAAACTAGCAACCTTTTGGTTCACAGGCCAGCACTCAATCCACTGAGTCACTCCAGCCAGGGCTGTTTTTATCTTTTTGAGGAACATCATACTGTTTTTAAGACTGGCTGAACCAATTTGCAATTAGGCTAAAAAGCATGAGGGTTTTATTTTCTCCACTTATTCACCAATACTTATTGCTTGATTTATCGAAGATAGCCATTCTGACAGGTGTGACCTGATACCTCATTGTGGTTTTAATTTGCATTTCACTTATGATTAGTGATGTTGAGCATCTTTTCATACGTTGATTAGCCAACTGTATGCCTTTTCTGGAGAAATGTCTATTTATTTCAGACTGCTTGTTTTTGACAAGGTTAAGTTGCATGCGGTCCTTATATATTTTGGATATTAGCCCGTATCAGATGTATCACTGGCAAATATCTTCTTCAATTTAGTAGGTTCTCCTTTTTTTTGTTGTTTTTTTTTTTTTCCAGACAGAGGGGAAAGGAAGGAGAAAGAGAGGGAGAGAAACATCACTGTGCAGTTGCCTCTCACCTGCCCCACACCAGGGACCTGGACCGGAACCCCGGCATGTCCCCTGACTGGGAATCAAACCAGCGACCCTTTGGTTCACAGGCCAGTGTTCAATCTACTGAGCCACATCAGCCAGGGCTCTTTTTGTTTTGTTGACAGGTTCCTTTGCTGTGCAAAACCTTTTTAGTTAGATGTAGTCCCATTTGTTTGTTTTGTTTTTTGTTTCCGTTACCAAGGAGACAAATCCAAAAAACAGTACTAAGCAATGTCAGAGTTTACTGCCTATGTTTTCTTCTAGGAGTTCTATGATTTTAAGCCTTCAATACATTTTGAGTTTATTCTTGTATACGGAATAAGAAAGTGGTCTAGTTTTGATTTTTTGCATAATCTGTCCAATTTTCCCAACACCATTTATTAAAGACACTCTACTACATTGTACATACTTGCCTCTTCTGTCATAGATTAATTGCACATATATTCACTTGGGTTTCTTTCTGGGCTTTCTATTCTGTTCCACTGATACAAGTTTTATGCCAGTACAATGCTGCTGATTAATACAATCTTGTAGTACAGTTTGATATTAGATAGCATACCTCTAACTTTGTTCTTTCTCAAGATTGTTTTGGCTAGTAAGGGTCTTCTGCAGTTCCATATACCATATTTTGCCATGTATAATGTGCACTTTTTGCCCAAATTTTTGAGGGAAAAATAACGATGTGCATTATAAATGGGTAGTATTAACTCCCTATCTACATAAATGTTAATTCTTCTATTTACACTTATGTGTTAAAAGTGTAACTCTAGAGCCCTGGCTGGTGTAGCTCAGTGGATTGAGCACGGGCTGGGAACCAAGCAGTCCCGATTCGATTCCCAGTCAGGGCACATGCCTGGGTTGCGGGCCAGGTCCCCATGAGGGCCATGTGAGAGGCAACCATACATTGCTGTTTCTCTCCCTCTCTTCCCCTCTCTCTAAAAAAATAAAAAATAAAATAAAATAAAATAAAGTGTAACTCTAGAAAGCAACAGCAATATGGGTATGCAAAATAATACCCTGGAATATGATCTTCAGTTTTGTTTCTAACTATAAATAAATAAATAAATGAATTTTTCAAAATTTTTAAAGATTTTTTTCTAAAACATTTGGGCCAAAAACATGGTTGCACTATTCACAGGAGCACATTATACACAGCAAAATACAGTATATTTTAAGATTCTTTTTTCTAGTTCTGGGAAAAAATCCTACTGGTATTTTGATAGGGATTACACTGAATCTATGCATTGCTTTAATTAAAATGGACATTTTAATCAAATTAAAACATTTCAACCACATATATGCTTCCATTTATTTGTTTCTTCTTTCTTTCTTCAGTGTTATAATTTTCCAAGTAGAGGACTTTCAATATAGTCATACCTCGGTACTTGTCAGCTTCAGAATTTGTCAAACTCTGTACTTGTCACATTTTGACAAGAAAAAAAAGTTTCAACACTCAACACCTGCTTGGAACTCATTGCACTTGCTAGAACTTGTATGAGTCATGACACCGCCCCACAAGAGGAAATGCTTCATCACTTAACATACTCATCAGTTTTGGCACTCACTGCAAGTTCTGAATGCATTAATGACAAGTACCCATGTACCACTGTACTATGTTGCATAAAAGTAGGGAAAGCAGGCATCCTTGTCTTGTTCATCTTTTTTTTTAATATATTTTATTGGTTATGCTATTACAGTTGTCCCATTTTCCCTTCACTCCCCTCCGCCCTGCACACCATCCCACATTCCCCCCCTTTAGTTCTTGTCCATGTGTCATACACAGAAGTTCTTTGGCTTCTCCATTTCCTATACTATTCTTAACCTCCCCATCTGTGTTCTACCTACCATTTATGCTACTTATTCTCTGTACCTTTTCCCCCTCTCTCCCCCTCCCAAACCCCTGTTGATAACCCTCCTTGTGATCTCCATTTCTGTGGTTCTGTTCCTGTTCTAGTTGTTTGCTTAGTTTGCTCTTGCTTCTCTTTTCGGTGTGATTGACAACTGTGAGCTTGCTGTCATTTCACGGTTCATATTTTCTATCTTCTTTTTCTTAGAGAAATTCTTTCAACATTTCATACAATAAAGGCTGGGTGATGATGAACTACTTGAACTTGACCTTATCTGAGAAGCACTTTATCTGCCCTTCAATTCTAAATAAAAGTTTTGCTGAATAGAGTAATCCTGGATGTTAGGTCCTTGACTTTCATAACTTGGTATACTTCTTTCCAGCTCCTTCTTGCCTATAAGGTCTCTTTCGAGAAATCAGCTGACAGTCTTTTGGGAACTCCTTTGTAAGTAATTGTTTTCTTTTCTCTTGCTGCTTTTAAGATTCCTTCTTTATTCTTAATCTTGGGTAACTTAATGATGATGTGCCTTGATGTGTTTGTCTTTAGGTCCAACTTCTTTGGGATTCTCTGAGCTTCCTGGACTTCCTGGAAGTCTATTTCCTTTGCAGATTGGGGAAGTTCTCCTCCATTATTTGTTCAAACAAGTTTTGCATTTTTGCTCTTCCTGTTCTCTTTCTGGTACCCCTATAATTCAGTTGTTGGAATGTTTAAAGATGTCCTAGAGGTTCCTAAGCCTCTCACTTTTTTTGAATTGTTGTTTCTTTGTTGGGAACCGCCCTGCCTGGTTTCAGAAGCTGTAACCCCCATGGCTAAGGCTGAGTGAGAGACCTTGGGACTCTAAGCCACTAAGGAGACAAAGCTTATCTCCCTGGTAGGGGCGCCACCTCTGCCCCTTTTACCTCACCCTGCTTGGCCCCAAGCGCATGGCCGGTTAGCCAATGACGGGTAAGATTCGTCAAGAGAGGAACAACCTAAGACAGACACGGTCACTTAGGGGCCCCCAGGGAAGGATTTGGGGGGCTAAAGAAAAGGGGGTGACAGACCCTCGCCCCTCGGCTTTGACATAGCCTGAGTCCTCATTCTGTCTGCAAGAAGTCTCCTAATCTCTTGTCTACCTTACTTCCCCTGCCTGACTTAAGCCTGAAACAATGCCAGAGGGCTGTGCAGCCCTGGGCTGGAACCAGTGGTTCCCTGGGGCAATCAGGTCTAAGAAAGAACACATAAAATCCTGCAAAACCTGCTTTGCTAAGAATGTCCTCAATTTTCTGATAATGGTCCGAGCATGAAATGAGTTTGTTTTCCCAAAGTTTTATGGCCCTTTAGCTAACTGACCCTGACTCAGTGTAAGCCCTCCGAGTTCTTTGTATGTTTATCTATTGTTTGATCCTTACTGCTGACAATGATTGATGAACTTTACCTGTATTCCTATGCAACTTGAACCCAATAAAAGCCCACTGAAAAAAAGCCTCTTGGCCCTTCTCCTTTGAGAGATTGGCCACATTTCCATCCCAAGCAGATGTCTTGGTAGACTTATTCTCACCTGTGGCAGTCAGGGGGGCCCTGTGGGCAGAGCTCCCCCACATTTCTTCATTCTTTTCTGGTTGAATGTTTCTTTCTTCCTTCTAGTCCACACCATTGATTTGAGTCCCAGTTTCCTTCCCATCACTATTGATTCCCTGTACGTTTTCCTTTATTTCACTTAGCATATCCTTCATTTTTTCATCTAATTTGCAACCAAATTCAACCAATTCTGTGAGCATCCTGACTACCACTGTTTTGAACTGTGCATCTGATAGGTTGGCTATGTCTTTGTGGCTAGTTGTATTTTTTCTGGAGCTTTGATCTGTTTTCTTTTGGGCCATTTTTTTTCTCCGCGCACCTGTAACATATAAGGGGCGGAGCCTTAGGTGTTCTCCAGGGCGGAGCAAGCCACATCACTGCGTTGTGACACTATCTGTGGGGAAGGGGTGTGACAGGGAACAATGGCGTTTGCTCTGCTCTCTGACGGCTTTCAGTCACTTCCCCCGCTACCCACAAGCAAATTGGGCCCTTCTATGCTGATTCCTGGGTGGGTGGGCTTGTGTATGTTCTAGGACCCTGTGAGTCTCTCCAACGAACTCTCCTGTGAGGCTGGGAGTTACTCCCACTGCCGCCTCAACCCCTACAGGTTTTTTCAATCAGAGGTTTGAGGTTTTATTTCCCTGCACTGGAGTACTGGGTTGCACAATCTGTTTCACTCCTCAGCTGTTCCTTTATCCGCACAAGAATGTGGGACCACCCGCTCCACCAGCCGCGGCCTCACAAGCCAGCTGCAGCGTTGCCTACCTCGCTCCACAAACTGATGCCTTGCTGAGTCCCCCAGCCGCCATCTCACCATAAGCCCTCTCCGCCCAGATTCACCCCTCCTACCAGTCTGGATGAACGTGTCTCCTTTAGCTCCTTGGTTGTCAGACTTCCATACAGTTCAATTTTCTGTCAATTCTGGTTGTTTTTTGTTTTTAAATTGTTGCTGTCCTTCTTTTGGTTGTGCGAGGAGGCAGTGTGTCTATGTACGCCTCCATCTTGGCTGGAGTCCCCTTTCCTCATCTTAAGGAAAATGCTTTTAGCTTCTACCTTTTAAGTATGATGTAAGATATAGGTTTGTCATATATGGCCTACATTATGTTGAATTATGTTCCCCCTATTCACACTTTGCTTAAGGTTTTTTTTATTATAAATGGATGCTAGATGTTGTAAAATGCTCTCCTGCATCTATTGATACGGTTTCCATCATTCACTCTGTTTATGTGGTGTATGTTAATTGGTTTGTGGATATTAAACCAATTTTGAATTCCAGAAATAAACCCCATTTGATCATGGATATGATCTTTTTAATGTACTGCTGAATTGGGTTTGCCAATATCTTGCTGAAGTTTTTTCATCTACACTAATCAGGGATATTGGCGTATAATTTTCTTTTATCTGTAATATCTTTTGTCAAGATATGGAATCAGGGCAATACTGGCCTCATAAACTGAGTGTGTAAGCCTTCCCTTCTCTTGAATTTGTGGGAATAGTCTGAGAAGGATACATGATAATTCTTTAAATGTTTGGTAAAATCCACCCGTGAAGCCACCTAGTCCAGAATGTTTTTGTTTATTGGGAGCTTTTCAATTACTGAATCAATTCTGTTAATCTGTTCAGATTTTTGTTTCTTCCTGATTCATTCTTGGAAGATTGTAGAAATGTATCCATTCTTTCCAGGTTATCCAATTTGTTGGCATACAATTGTTCATAATATTTTCTTATAATCCTTTGTATTTCTGTGTGTTAGTTGTTACTTCTCTTTCATTTCTGATTTTATTTACTTGGGCCCTCTAAGTTTGGGGGATTGGGGTGATGATGAAACTGGTTAAAGTTTTATTAATTTTATCTACTGAAAGAACCAACACTTCTCCTCTTTCATTTCTTATTCTATTTATCTGGGTCCTCTTTTTTTCTTGATGAATCCAGTTAAAGGTTTAGCTTCTTTGTTTTAAGCTTTCCAAAGAGCCCTCTTTGTTCCATTGCATTTTGTATTTTTTACAGACTCCTTTGTTTGTTTCCACTCTGATATTATTTCCTTCCTTCAACTCACTTTGGGCTTAATTTGTTCCTCTTTTTCAGGTTCCTATAGTTGTAAAGTTAGATTGTTTGAAATTTTTCCTGTTTCTTGAGGTAAGCCTCTAATACTATGAATTTGCCTCATAGAACTGCTTTGGTTGTGCCCCACAAGTTAAGGTTTGTCATGGTTTTTCTTTTTGATTTTAGAGAAAAAGGAAGGAAAAGAAACATCTATGCAGTGTCCCACTTATCAATGCATTCACTGGTTGCTTCTTGCATGTGCCCTTACCAGAATCAAACCCACAACCTTGGTATATTGGAATGACACTCTAACCAACTTAGCTACCTGGCCAGGGCCTTGTCATGTTTTCATTATCATTTGTCTCAAGATATCTGCTGATTTCATTTATCTCATTGTTAACCCATTCATTGTTTAACAGCATGTTTGTGTAGCCTCCAACTATTTATGTATTTATGTGCTTTTCAGGGGGGGCTGTTTTTGTTAATAAATTTCCAGTTTCATGCCACTGTGATCAAAGAAGATGCATAGCATCATTTCGGTGTTCTTCAATTCACTTGAGGCTTGTGTTTGTGCCCTGACATGTGGTCTACCCTGGAAAATGTGTGCTTGAAAAAAAAGAGTACATTCTGCTGCTTTGGAGTAAAATGTTCCAAAAATATCAATTAAATCCATTTGCTCTAATGTATCACTTAAGGTCACTACTTGCTTGTTTTCTGTATGGAAGACCCATCCATTGATGTCAATGGGATGTTAAAGTTCCCTACTATAACTGTATTTCTGTCATCTCTTCCCTTATGTCCATCAATATTTGCTTGATATAATCAGGTACTCTTACATTGGGTGCGTAAATGATTTCTATTCTCTTGTGGAACTGATCCCTTTACCATTATTCAATATCCTTCTTTGTCTCTTCTTATTCTTTGTTTTAAAGTCTATTTTGTGTGGTATAAAGATTATTATTCCAGCTTTTTCATTTTCATAAAATATTTTCCTTCTCTTTTAATTCTGTGCGTGTCTTTCCATCTGAAGTGCGTCTCTTGCAGGTAGCATATGTATGAGTCTTGTTTTCTTATCCATTAAGCCACCCTGTCTCTTGATTGAAACATTTAATCCATTTATATTTAAAGTAATTAATGATAGGTATGTAGCTACTGCCATGTTATTATTCATATTTTTTAATCTCTCCTGACCGTCTCTCTCTTTTCAAGAAGTCCCTTTAACATTTCTTGTAATACTGGTTTAGGGGTAATGAATTCCTTCAGTCTTTTCTTGTCTGAGAGGCTCTTTATCTCACCTTGATTCAAACGATGACTCTGCTGGGTAAAGTAATCATGGCTGCAGATCCTTGCTTTTCATCACTTAACTGGTTCATGCCAATCCCTTCTGGCCTGCAAAGTTTTTATTGATAAATATCAGCTGACAGTCTTATGGGAGCTCCCTTCCGTGTAAGTAACTCTATTGCTTTCACTGCTTTAAAGATTCTCTCCTTATGGAAAAAAAATACGATAAAGTAAAATAAAAAATAAATAATACATTTTTTAAAATTTTTAAATAAAAGATTCCTTGTCTTTGCCATTTCAATGTTTGATTTATGATGTGTCCTGATGTGGGCCTCTTTGGGTTGATTCATCTTGGTTGGGACCAACAGCACTTACTGGACTTGTCTATTTCCTTTGCCAGGTCAGTAAATTTTCCATTATCATTTCTTCAAATAGGTTTTCAATTCCTTGCTCTATTTTCCTTCTGGTACGCCTATGATGCAAATGTCATGCGGATGTTGTCCCAGAGTTCCCCAAATTATCCTCATTTTTAAAAATTATTTTTCTGTTAAATTGTGTGGTTTCCACTACCTTGTCTCCCAAATCACTGACTCAATCCTCTGCTCTGCCTTTTCTGGTTTTGGTTCCATATACTGTATTCTTCATTTCTAACTGGTTCTTTTTTATGGTTTCTATCTCCTTGTTTGCACTGAATTCACCTATTCTTCCCTTATGTTCATTGAGCATTCTTATAACCATGTTTTCAATTCTGTATCTGGTAGATGCTTGTCTCCATTTCATTTCATTCTTCTAGAGTTTTGTCCTACTTTTTTCATTTTGGGCATATTTCTTTGTCTCCTCATTTTGGCCTCCTCCCTGTGTCTGTTTCTGTGCATTAAGTAGATCTATTACATCTCCCAATCTTGGCAGGGTGACCTTATGTAATAGGTGTCCTGTGGAGCCCAGTGGCACAATCTCTCTGGCCACCTCAACAGGGTGCTCCAGGTGCATCCATTGTCTGGGTGATGTGTGCCCTCCTGCTATAGTTGAGCCTTGATTGCTGTTGGCATATCAGTGAATGGGTCCCTAAGCTGACTGGCTGTAAAGACTGGCCATGACTCCAACAGACATGGTTTGTGAGGGGCTGACCCCATGGAGTAGATTTTTCTGTGTCAGGGCTCTGGTGCCTGCTGGGTCCACCTTTTGGTTGTGTGGTTTGTGGAGTTAATTGGGTGTGGTTTGAAGCCAGCCACTGGGTGTATTATTTCTTGGGAAGGGTTCTGGCACAAGCTCAGGTCGTTCACTGCCTGCGCCTGGCCCAGGGCCACCTAGCAGGAGCTACAAAGTGATCTGCAGTTAGTAGCTGCCTGTCCTGAGCTTGGGGGCGCCTGGGAGAGACTATACTGCGAACCGAGGCCAGCTGCCCCTAGTACCAGGCTGGGGGTCGCTTAATAAGAAATACAGTGCATGCTGAGGCCAGCCACTTTGTGTTTGGGGTTTATGAACTTTTCAGTGATCTTAGAGAATTCCACAGCAGACTGGCTGCCTTTGAGTAACAGCCACTGAAAGAGGTCCTGGCCTGTGCACTCATTGGATAGGCTGGGTTCCCAGGTAATCACCATGGTGGAGTGAGTTTAATAAAGACTCGGACTTGGCACCTGTCTGTGCCTGCTAGCTGAGTGGGAAAAGGGTTCAACAAAGGAACAATGGCACCTGCCAGCACTTCTGTCCTAGCCAGAGCTGTCCCTCTAGCCCTCACCCTGAAGACAGACTATTCAGCTCCTCCCCATATGTCCCTGGCACTTTTTGAACTGCTGCCCCTGCACTGGAGCTCAGAGTCAGTGAGTCCATCTGCCAATAAGCCGTGCGTGGGCCCTTCAAGAGGAATGCCTAAGACTCCAGCAGCCCTCTGTTTCACCTGAACAGAATCCCCCAAAATTCTCAGACAGATGTTGCGGGTACTCCTCTTTCCCACACTGGTAGTCAGCCTGAGACGCCCAGTATGGGGCTGGGAGCCCTTGCTCCTCAGAAGAGACCTCCATAACTCAGATATCCCTCCCAAATCTTAAAACTGCCACACATGAGTGAGGGTCTGGCCCATTTCGTGTGTCAGCCCCTGTCCTACCACTCTTGACATTGGCTTCTTCTTTATATCCTTAGTTATAGGAATTCTGCTAAGGTGGCTCTAAAGGGTGGTTGTTCTGTAATTTAATTTTGATTTGGTTGTGGGAGAAGCGAGAGTAGCATTTACCTACTCTATCATCTTGTCCAGATGTCCCCATCAATTCTCTTTATAATTTTTATTTTCAAACTTCTACAATAAACTTTTTTAATTGCTTTTTAATAATAAAATAATTTTTACACTTTTAAAATAAATAAAACCTTAAATTCTAAGTAAAGAAAAATTCTGATAGGGAACTATATATCTATATATAAGATATAATTTTAAAAACCTAATGAAAACATAATTCTAACCAATGAGCCAGCAAATAAACTCAAAATTGAGGGTGATCCATAGCATTACTGGATTTTTCTAACCTGGAGAACATTTATCTGGAAAAACTCAAAAAAGAGAGACTTTTTTAGCTAACATTTATGGAGCTAAATATGTATGTGTCAGACACTCTTTTACAAGCTCTACGTGCACTATCTCATTTAATCGTCCAAACAACATATGAAATAAGTGCTACTTATCCCCATTTTACAAATAAAAAACCTGAGGCCTAGCAGTTTTCATTGACATGTTCAAGGTCATAAATCTAAGTGACAATAGTAGGTCTTCAAAAGTTCTGGTTCCGCACTTCTACACAGTAAGTACTGCCTCCAAATGAGGTCCAAAAGAATTTAAAAGGATACCTTTGGCAATTTCCCTACTTCTTTGCCAATTTTACCACCGAAGTTAGTATTAAAAAATCTTTCTGGTCATTAAGTAATTCAAGCAACCTTTTATGAATACACAGCTAAACCCTTCAGAAATGGAATCTAAAAGGACAAGATCCAGAAAGGCAACCTTCTTCCCAAAAAGTCTATGAAAAAAACAAGAAGTATATTCTGGTCATTCTTTTAGCTCTTGCTACTTTATTCACTCACTCTGTGACTAGATTTTTTTAAGGCTTATCTTCTTTCGTAATCAATTTGATAGCATTTAATGCCAATACTGGCAAGAGTACAGGGAACCTAGCAGTTTCATATTGCTGGTACTGTTAATAAATTGGCTATATCTTTTTGAAAACCATCTGGCAATACATAGCAAAAGATTTTTTAAATGTTTATATGCTTTGATTTAAAAACTTTCACTTCAGAAAATCTATCCTGAGATTATATTAAAAGTTACATACGAAGAGATGAACATTATCCTGTTTAATAGAAAAAAGGCTAACTTTCCAACTATAGGAAACTTGACAAATAAACTACAGGACATCAAATCATGGGATCTTAAATGACTATTAAAATAGTTGACACATCAGTAATATAAAATGTTTAGAGAATATACTAAGTGGCAAAAAGTATTACTTTATGTATAATATAATCTCTGTACTAAAAAGCCTCTATGCTTAAAAAGAAATAACTCAAGGATTAAGAAAAAAAAAAACAACTCACAGACATAAACAAAAGCATGGTGATTACCAAAAGGAAAGAGAGGTAGAGGGAAGTAGAAGGATGTAATGGTGATAGAACTGACTTGGGGTGAACACACAATTTAATGTACAGATGATGTATTATAGACTTGTACACATGAAACCTATATAATTTTATTAACCAATGTCACCCCAATAAATTCAATAAATATAAAAATAAATCGCTTCTTGCAGAACAAAAATAAAAAGAAATGACTAAAGTACTAAAATGTCAGAAATGGACGTGAACGGATGTCGTTTTCTCCGTATTTTAAATTAATGAAATGCTCTATCACAAGCATTTCATTAATTTAAAATAAGGGAAGAAAGTTCAAAATCTCAAACATTCAAACTATAGAAGCCTACGTAGGAGATAACCAAATCACTATCCCAATATTAACTCAGTTTTAAGTAAGAAAAAGAAATAAATATGCAATTTGAGGCAACAACTCAGAGGACAGCTCCCCAGAAGACATGGCCCCAGGGCTCTGCACCAAACGGTAACTATACCAGAAGACAGAGAGGACCTCTCTCGCTCCGCACTAAAGTCATGCGCCACAGTGTACACAGGGTGCCACTTTTTGAGAAATGGGAGAATATGAATACATTTACTACAATTCTGCATGTACTTATACAAAGGATCATTAAAAAGGTAAAAGTAATGTAAATGGTCACCAAGGAGAACAGATGGAAGGGAGTTGTAGAAGTAAGAATTCTCTGAATATACCTTATTATATAATTTTGACTATGAAATGTTCAGTTCTTTATATTCAAAAAATGAAATCTATAAAAAATTCTTAAAAGTTAAGAACAACACAAAATGAAAAGCCATAACTATATGTCAAATTGACAGTTGAGAGAGGAAAAACAGAAACAATTAATTAAGCAACATTAGAACAAACTATTTTGTACATTCTTAGTGACGTATGTTCTGGACACAAAGAGTTGCAAAGAAATCATTAATGTCTCATATCTATTTTTTTTTTAGAGATGAAAGGGTGAAATGATATAATTCCTAAGATTTGCTTTAAATTATTATAGCAAAGAAAAAAGGGATAGCTGAAGCAAGTGTGCTAATATCTTGATAACCACTGAATCTAAGTGATGGGTGTATGGGAGTCTGTTATCCTATTCTCTATACTATTACATGTGTTTGAAATTTTTCATTAACAAGATCTTTTTTAAGCCTTAATTGTTTCCTCTACCATTAAGAGCCAACCCCTAGGCTCAGCAAAGCAGCCAGCTTTACTACCCACAGCAGCTACACCAGCCACACTAAACAGAATCCGCAGGCCCTTACTGTGTCTGCTCAAAATGCCTTGTTTCCTTCTCCCCCAACTCCCACCCCAACTCTCCAAATGTTACCTCCTTTAAAAAGTCTTCCTAAACTCACAGCCTCTATCTGTGCTCCCAAAATGAGACTACTGAGCCCACGGAATCATTAAGCAGGTTAAAAAATGAAGGGTGACCTTGGATTTCCACCCACCCACACCACCCAACCCTATCAACTGGGAGTCACTCCAGAAGACTGTCTGTGACGAGACTCCATATGAACCTACCTGACTATAGGCAGGGACATCTCTGAAAGGTCCATAATCCAGGAGGTCCTCGGATCGTGTGGGGTTCCCCAACTTGGTGTAGCTTTCCACATTTCGAGAGGCAAGCTTCACACGCGTAGTTTGTGTCTTTGTTGGATAGGGAGAATAGAAATAATGGTTCCCCTCAAATACCACAAACTGTTTCTCTGACTGAGTGATCTGGGTTGGATATGGCTGAAGCACATGGGTATAGACTGTTTCCAAAATGACTGGAATCTTGGTCCCAGGATCAAGAGCAACTGGGAGCTTGACAGTGAAGAATCTCCCGCTGCAGGAAGAATGAGGCAACATAATTAAGGAAATTAAAAACAGTGAGGAACTCAAAATTTGTACCCAAAATGAAAGCAGTTACCGTTAAGAGGTCGCCTTTAACTTATTAAAACCTTTTAAGACAAATATCTGCATGTCACCTTAAGGTTGTTTATAACAGTAAAAGAGCACAAAACAACCTAAACGTCCAACAGCAGGATAAGAAAAAATTTCCAATAGAGCACTGGCAGCCACTAAAAGACACATAGATGTATCCATATTAAATATTTCTATGTATAATGTAAATAACAAATCACTTTACAAAAGACACTGTATGATTCCTTTTAAAAATACATTCATATACAAATGTACGTGAAGAAAATGTTGCAATGAATGCTCCACACAATGTTTACTGGTAACAATCTCAGGGTAGGAAGATAAGCTTCATTTTGTTGTGTTTTTCCAATTTGTTTTATAATGAGCTTGTGTCATTCTCAAAACCAGAAAGAAATGAAGCAACTACCATCTGAAAGAAAAAAAAATGGCCTAGAAACTAAAAAAAATTCTTAAAATATTAACTCAGAAAAATGAATCTGAGTTTATTATGCCAGGATTCCAATTCTTCATAGACCTAGAAACCATTAGTGGAAAACTGAAGGCATGTTAACATGTTTCCATGGTATACAGAGTTCATAAAAGTCTTCATCAGTCATACCTTTATACTTTATAACACTACTGTGAAGTACATACTCAAAATATGATCAGTCCTATACCTGCTCCAGGAACAGTCTTAACCACTTCTTGGTTTCAAGTCCCAAATCGGCTTCACATCTCATTCTCTCTCCTAAACCATAAACTCAATTTTTCAAATGTTCACTAAACTATTCCACTGACCACCCCATAGGCAATTCAACATATCCAATATCTAATATCATTCATGATACTAATTCCCTATCTCTAATATTTTACCATCTAACCAACTTTAAGCTTGAAACCTCGGGCATTTTCTGATGGCTCCACACTACCCTATCCACAATATTGGATTTATCCTGCCTTAGAATGTCACTTTTTTTTAAAGATTTCATTTATTTATTTTTAGAGAGGGGAAGGGAGGGAGAAAGAGAGGGAGAGAAACATCAGTGTGTGGCTGCCTCTCACGCGCCCCCTATTGGGGACCTGGCCTGCAACCCAGGCATATGCCCTAGACTGGGAATCAAAACAGCAAACCTTTGGTTCACAGGCCCACATTCAACCCACTGAGCCACACCAGCCAGGGCTAGAATGTCTCTTAAATCCATCCCTTCCTGGCTTTCCTCCTCCTCAATTCAAACCATTATGTCTTGCCTACATTATTACATTTTTTCCTAATAAAATCTCCTAATCTCTATTTCCCTCCAGCCCAACAACATAATCTGATGGTATCACTCCCATCTTAATTTTTATGTTAAATAATACCAACACAACTGAATCTTGCTTTGATGATTCAGACGATATTTCAGAACCATTCAGTTCTCCAGGGTCTTCATTATAAATATCAAATCTTATTGAAATGTGAAGGTTACTGAAAAATTGATAAAGTCTAGAAATACAACAGAGTTGACTATATTGGGATCTAAGAAGCAGACCTTTTTTTTCTAATAGCTCTTCTCCTGCTGGATCTAATATAAGAACATTCTGTGAAGGACCTGGTTTTGTTGGGTAAAATAAAGCAATTACTCATTTACTGAAACAGATTTACTAAGAACTCTGTCAGTTTCTGTGGCAGGAAGGAGTAATAAAGACAAATCTGTATAACACATGCGCTCAGAATTAGGAATAAATGAAGCTGTATGCTATTTTTAAATGTTCCCAACTGACTGAAGGGTCAAGTCCACTGCCCTAAAAACAGCATACAAAGCACTCCTTAAACTGACCTCAGCCATCTCTATACCTTTCTCTGAGCTCCAGCCACTCTGACGGCCCAGCTGACTCAACACACCATGAAATGTCACACCTCCGTATATTTCCACGTGTCTCTGCCTAGAATGCTCCTTCTCATTGGTTAGTTCTCTTGTTATGTCAAAATTTACTGAATGTTTACTAAAATACCAGATTCTGTTTCAAGGATATTTATGTATTAATTTAGTTATTCTTAACCATGAGCACCTTAGGTAGACATTATTACGGTACTGAAGAAGGAAAGTATTCTTGAGTCTTCCAAGGACACACAGCCACAAGTAGTAACAAAGATAGGATTTGAACCCTTGGAATAAGGCTACGTAAACTACACAACAACTATGCCACCCTCCCTCTCAAAGAGATGTACTGCAGGCCAGTAAACACAGACAGGGTCCTCAGACAGCCACAGAAGGAAAGGAATCTCTGAAATATTAACAAGGGGGAGGGGTTTAGTAACAACTTATTTAAGGCTAATTCAGATCTGGCATCTGTAGAGCTAGTGAAGATGCCCATTTCACACGTTTTGAGACTACAATAGAAAAATCAAGGTAATCACCACGTGTTATAATTTGGCTCCTCAGAAAATGTTTCTGTACATGAAATCAAAGCAACTCAGAGAGGATTAGGTTAACAAAAGGAAATTATGAAGACCACATGAAAAACGGGAAATGTTGTATGTGGAATAAAAAAGGATTGAAAATGTAGGGTCACACAGTAATTGAAACTATGTAAAATATATCTGCAACTGGACATGGTCCAGAACAAAAATATATAATTTGTCATGCTAGGGTTTTGGGATTTGTTTAATGTTGCTGATAAGCTTTACATAGAATAATAAATTTAAATATGATCCCATTCATACCCATATATAAAATCTTAGATGTATGGACGGACATCTGCATTAAGAACAGAGTTATTGGAAACTTCCGGCCAAGATAGAGGTGTAGGTAGACACACTGCACCTCCTTGCACAACCAAAAGAGGAAAAACAGCAATTTTTTGTTTTAATAAAGATTTTTTATTTATTTTTAGAGAGAGGAAGAGAGAGAGAGAGAGAAACATTAGTGTGTGGTTGCCTCTCACGTGGCGCCCACAGGGGACCTGGCCTGCAACCCAGGCATGTGCCCTGACTGGGAATCGAACCTGCGACCCTTTGGTTCAAAGCCCTCGCTCAATCCACTGAGCACACCAGCTGGGGAAAAACAGCAAGCCAGAACTGAAAGAAAATCGAACTGAGTGGAAGTCATACAATCAAGGAGTTAAAGACGCGTTCATCCAGACCGGTAAGCGGGGCGGAGCTGGGCAGAGATCAAGTGGTAAGACAGTGTTTGTGGAGCAGTACCGCCAAGCGGTACCCAGAGACACCCGCAGCTGGCACGCTTGGCCAAAACGCAGCCAGCACATTCAGCGAAACCCGCACCTGGCCCACCCGGACCCAGCAGGGCTGAGACTGGTAGCCAGGGCGGTCCTTCATTCACACACAGATAAACCAGGAGAAAAAGCTGGGGAGCAGAGCAGACCATTCAACCTACCACCTCGGGGAAATAAAGCCTCAAACCACCAATTGAAAACACCTGTGGAGGAACTCCAGGCCAAACAAGAGTTCACTGGAGAGACCCAACAAGGACACGGAACTAGGAAAGCCCACCCACCCCGGAGATAGCACAGAAGGACCCAACTTGCTTGTGGGTAGCGGCGGAAGTGCAGAGAACGGAGCAAGCGCCGTGGTTCTCTCAGGCACCGCCCCCACAGGCACCATCACAACACAGCCAGGTGGGTTACCCCGCCCTGGTGAACACCTAAGGCTCCACCCCTTAAAGTAACAGATACGAAGAGAAAAGGAAGGATGGCCCAAATAAAAGACCAGATCAAAGTTCCAGAAAAAATACAACTAAGTGGCAAAGAGACAGCCAATCTATCAGATGCACAGTTCAAAACACTGATAATCAGGAAGCTCACAGGATTGGTTGAAATTTGGTCACAATTAGAGGAACGAATGAAGGATACGCTAAAAGAAATGAGGGGAAATGTGCAGGGAACCAATAGGGATGAGAAGGAAACTGGGACTCAAATCAACGGAGTGGAACAGAAGAAAGAAAAAAAACACTCAACCAGAAAAGAATGAAGAAACAAGAATTCAAAAAAATGAGGAGAGGCTTAGGAACCTCCAGGATATCTTTAAACGTCCCAACATCCGAGTCATAGGGGTGCCAGAAGGAGAAGAGGAAGACCAAGGGATTGAAAACTTATTTGAACAAATAATGAAGGAGAACTTCCCCAAGCTGGTGAAGGAAATAGACTTTCAGGAAGTCCAGGAAGCTCAGAGAGTCCCAAAGAAGCTGGACCCAAAGACAAACACACGAAGACACATCATAATTACATTACCCAAGATTAAAAATAAGGAGAGAATCTTAGAAGCAGCAAGAGAAAAGGACACAGTTAGCTACAAAGGAGTTCCCAAAAGACTGTCAACTGATTTCTCAAAAGAGACCTTGCAGGCAAGAAGGGGCTGGAAAGAAGTATACCAGGTCATGAAAGGCAAGGACCTACATCCAAGAATACTCTATCCAGCAAAACTTTCATTTAGAATGGAAGGGCAGATAAAGTGCTTCTCAGATAAGGTCAAGTTCAAGGAGTTCATCATCACCCAGCCTTTATTATATAAAATGTTAAAGGGATTTATATAAAGCATGGAGGGATATCAACAGGGGAGGGGGAGAGAGAAAAAAAAGTACAGAGAATAAGTAGCATAAATGGTAGGTAGAAAACAGACGGAGGTTAAGAATAGTATAGGAAATGTAGAAGCCAAAGAACTTATGTGTATGACCCACAGACAAAAACTAAAGGGCAGGGAATGGGGAAGTGTGGGGCAGAGGGGAATAAAGGGGGGGGAAATGGGACAACTATAATAGCATAATCAATAAAATGTATTAAAAAAAGAACATAGTTATTTTTAGATTATTTTTTTAAAGAATTTATTTATTTATTTTTAGAGAGAAGGGAAAGGAGGAAGAAAGAGAGGGAGAGAAACACTGAAGTGACAGAGAAACACCAATCAGTTGCCTCTCGTACATGCCCCAACCTGGAACCAAACCTGCACCCAGGCTTGTGCCCTGACAGGGAATCAAACCAGTGGCCTTTCACTTTGCGGATCAATGCACAACAAAGCCACACTGGTGAGGGCATAGTCTCATTATTTTCTTAAAAATTTAAAATAAATGATGAAGACCATGTGAGAGGCAACCATACATTGCTGTTTCTCTCCCTCTGTCTCCCTCCCTTCCCCTCTCTCAAAAAATAAATAAAATCTTTAAAAAAAAAAAACTTTAAATAAAGGAGAAAAAGTTTTTAAAACTCTGCCAAGCAAGGAGACCCAATTTAATATTTGCTGAATCACATGAAGACTGACAATTGTAAGGCACAATTATTTGCTGGTCAAAAACCAATTTTTTTTCAAATTATTAAAAAGTGTATAATGAGGCCCTGGCTGGTGTAGCTCAGTGGATTGAGCTTGGGCTGGGAACCAAAGGGTCCCAGTTCGATTCCCAGTCAGGGCACATGCCTGGGTTGCAGGCCAGGTCCCCAGTGAGGGCCGTGTGAGGAGCAACCATACATTGCTGTTTCTCTTCCTCTCTGTCTCCCTCCCTTCCCCTCTCTCTAAATATAAATAAATAAAATCTTTAAAAAAAATTTTTAAAAAAAAGTGTATAATGAAAGTTACAGGTGTAGCCCTAGCTGGTGTGGCTCAGTAGATTGAGCGCTGCCCTGAGGAACAAAGGGTCGCTGGTTCAATTCCCAGTCAGGGCACATGCTTGTGTTGTGAGCCATGTCCCTGGAGGGTGGCACAAAAGAGGCAACCACATACTGATATACCTCTCCCTCTCTTTCTCCATCCCTTCCCACTTCTAAAAATAAATAAAATCTTCTAAAAAAAAAGACACACACACAAAAAAAGAAAGTTACAGAGGTACAAGTGAGTCAATGAGCTGCTGCATAGCCTTGGGAAACAAGTCAGAAAAGCAAAAGAAGGGCCCACGGAGCTTAGCAGAGGGAAAGGCAAAGTTAACGCACCTGGAGGGAAGAAGCAGGTGAAGGGAAAGGCATAGGCAGGCTTCCCCAAGAGACAGCACGAGAACCATTTTTTACATTTGTTCCTATGATAAACTACAGCACAGGTGGCAAAAACAAAGCCCGTGGGCCCCCTCCATCTTGATTTATCCAGCCCAGCACCTTGTTTCTACCTGGCAGCAGCGCCGAGTTCCTTGACCCTAGCTAAAGAGTAGTTACATTTTTTTTTAATATTTTATTTATTTATTTTTAGAGAGAGGGGAAGGGAGGAAGACAGAGAGGGAGAGAAACGGCAATGTATGGTTGCTCCTCACGTGGCCCTCACTGGGGACCTGGCCTGCAACCCAGGCATGTGCCCTGACTGGGAATCGAACCGGGACCCTTTGGTACCCAGCCCGCGCTCAATCCACTAAGCTACACCAGCCAGGGCAAGAGTAGTTACATTTATATAGTCCTGAAATTACATTCGGCCCTTTGAAGGCAACCACAAGGCTGATGTGGCCCCTGGTGAAAATGAGTTTGACGCCCCTGAACTATACAGCATAAGCTAAAGCAGGGTTTTTTAACCTTAGCACTATTACATCTGGAGATGGATAATTCTTTGTTGGGAAAGAGTACCTGTTCCAGGCATTGTAGGATGTTTACCCCAGTAAGAATCCCTGAGCTAAAAACATCTTTTCTCTCTAAAACATTCATTAAACAAATATTTCAGTGCCTAAGACATACCATGCAAAATACTAATAATAACTGAAACTGAGTCAAGGGATAAATAGTTCATTATATAACCCATCTGCTTTTTATGTGTATTTGAAAAATATCCTTAATAAAGAGCTTTACAGTGATCCCTCGCCTATTGCAGGAGTTGTATTCCAGAGACCCCCACGATAGGTGAAAATCCTCAAAGTAGCAGCGTTACATTTATTTTATTATTCATATATACTTTAAGGCTTTATAAACCCTCCCACACTCCTATAAACCTTTCCCACTCTCTTATTAACCTTTCCCACACTCATAAACTTCATATGCTCTTAAACACTTTCTACACTCTTAAACCTACATAATTTTAACAACATATAAAATTCTATATGGGTACCCACCAGTGAAGTATACTACAACTTGAACGATGAAGGTCATGAATTATGTAGCTGTGCAGTACTGATGGCGATGAAGGTGATGACGATGAGATGAATGTACTGCACAGCCAAGAAGAGCATTACAGCTCTTCTGAAGGCACCACTTCATCAGGTGGTGCAGTGTCTTCACCCTGGGCCATAATTTCTATTTCCTCCAAAGGCACAGGCGTAACTGATCTCTTCATCCGAGTGATGGACATAGTTATGGGGAGATGCTGGCGCTGCTTTTCTTCTGAGTGAGGTTTTTATAAACTGACATGCCACTCTCGACTGTATTTACGAAGTGCAATGAACGAAGCATCTGGGGGTCCCATTCTTCAGCCACTTCCTGAAGTTCTTTGACCATTCTGACCATGGTTGCAAGATGATCGAGTGTTAGGCCAACCTCTTCCTCTTCTCCAACCCGTAGTTCGTCTTGTTCATCCTCTTCACTTGCTGACATCGTCATCTCTGTCAGGTCTTCATCCGTCAACGGTTGTGAGCGAACATCCACAGAGGCAGCTTCTCCATGCAGAGAAACGCTCAAGTCCAAAGCATCTCTGAAATTTGTCAAACCAGCCCTCACTGGCACTGCATGGGGTTGGTCTGGTGGGAGAAGCACTCGATGGTCCTGCTTCTGCATGGTCATCCTCGTCTTCATTCTCGTCACCGTCATGAATGTCCGTGCTTTCCACAAAACTACCATAAAGTTTCTTGGCCTTCGTCCAGATGGTGTTGGTATCCGGAGGGATGTTCTTCCTGCAGTCATTTATCCACAAGGCCAATGCAGACTCCATCCTCACAATGGCCTTATTGCAGGAAGTGACCACCCTCTTCTCATCTTTCTTTATGTAGCGAACAGCAGATTCGTTGATCCGGTAATGGTGACCTACAGCCACATAGCTTTTGCCTTCCTTTAACATGTCGAGAGGTTCCATCTTTTCTTTGATGGTAAGCATATTCCTCTGGCACTTGGATTCACTGCCAGAAGCCTTAGAAGGCATAGAACATTTGGGTGGCATCGTGGCCCTTGAAATAAATTCAAACTTTCACGAAAATTTCACCAAAACACAACACCTCAGAATGACACTATGCACAGTGATCAGACATCGATGTGAAGTGGACAAGGAGAGATGCTGAACATATGGGCGCAGTGTGGGAGAGCAAACAGACCGATGCTACAGTCACTGAGCCAATCAGTGCCCAGGATACAGAACACAGTGCTGTGGTTGGTCGCCTTCCATTCCATCAGCCAATAGTGTGCCGTGTACAATCTCATGTTGGCAAACTTGCGCAAGTGGTAGTGGCATACTGCATTTCCATTGTGTACAGTATGGTATTCATCCGCTGATGAATTACATACTGTATTTTACTTAGATGTAATATTCTTTTAATATGTTTGAATTAACATTTTTTATATTTTTATATTTTTTTAAATTTTTTAGGCAAAAATAATTAAAATCATAAATATTATATAAATACATATATACTGCAAAGTGCCGCAATATAGCAAAAACTCCACAATATAGATTTTTTTTTTTTTTAAAAACCAGAGGTACAGTGAAGCCACAGTAAGTGAACCATGATATAGCGAGGAACGACTGTAATACAAATAACTAGTAACTGCCAGGCCCCACCCAGGCTGTGTTGAGTTTAAGGCAGAGAACAAGGCAAATCCAACCCAAGAGTTCATAGAGCTCAGTCTACTTCCTACATAAAAGCATCATTTTCCATGCCCTGAAGACTTGAAAGTGGAGGGGGAGCTATTTGCCTCTTGGAAACAGAATAGTAGCCAGCCATTGATGAGAGAATATCTGCTGAGGCAAACAGCTTGGAGTTCTCACTGGTTCTCCATCTATTGGTTAGGGATTCCTATTCCCACATAGATTAAAGAGACCTGGGACGAAAAGTAACTACTTTCAGCCCTGGACAGGTAGCTCAGTTGGTTAAAGGATCGTGCCAATATACCAGGATTGCAGGTTCAATCCCTGGTCAGGGCATATACAAGAATCAACCAATTGATGCACAAGTAAGTGGAACAACAAATCAGTATTCTTTTTTTCTCTCTCCCCCTTCCTCTCTCTCTAAAATCAATCAATAAAATAAATAAATAAAAAGAAAAAAGAAAGTAACTACTATCTTGTTGTAAAACTAACTGCCCGATGTTAGGGGAATCCAATATCAGCAATAGTTATCAGAAAAGACATCAGAAAGACTTCACAGGGGGACTACCAGCCAAGATGGAGGCGTAGGCAGATACGCTTTGTCTTCTTAAACAACAAACAACAACAAATTTAAAAACAAAAAACAACCAGAACTGGCAGAAAATCAATTGTATGGAAGTCCAACAACCAAGGAGTTAAAGAAGAAACATTCATCCAGACTGGCAGGAGGGGCGGAGACAGGCAGCTGGGGTGGAAAGCACACACGGCAAAGTGATAGCTGAACGATCAAGTAGTCCCACATCTGTGTGTAGATAAACCAGGAGGACCTACAGGGGAACGAGACAGACCACACAACCCAGGGTTCCAGTGCAGGGAAATAAAGCCTCAAAACCTCTGGCTGTAAAAACGTGCAGTGGCTGCCACAGGGAGAGAAACTCCCAGCCTCACAGGACAGTTCACGGGAGAGACCCATAGGGTACTAGAACAAACACAAACCCACCCACCCAGCACCAGGGCTCAGCACCAGAAGAGCTCAATTTGCTTGTGCGTTGCAGAGGAAGTGGCTGAAAGGCGGCAGAGAGCCCAGCAAGCGGTATTCTTCCTGCTGGGACCCCTCTGCCCTGTACAGCACCACAACACAAGGACGTGGGTGGCCCCACCCCTTACAATGTAACAGCTGCACCAAGACAAAAAAATAGGGCCCAAATGAAAGAGAAGATCAAAACTCCAAAAATAGAACTGAATAATGAAGAGATACACAACCTACCAGATGCAGAGTTCAAAACATTGGTAATCAGGATGCTCACAGAAATGGCTGCATGTGGTCACAAAATTGAGGAAAAAGTGAAGGCTATTCAAAGTAAAATAAAAATATACAGGGAACCAAATCAATGATTTGAAAAAACAGGATTCGACCAGAACGGAATGAAGAAACAAGAATTCAAAAAAAATGAGGAGGGGCTTAGGAACCTCAGGGACAACTTTAAACGTTCCAACATCCACATCACAGGAGTGTCAGAAGGGGAAGAGGAAAAGCAAGAAATGGAAAACTTACTTAAAAAAATAATGAAGGAGAACTTCCTCAATCTGGCAAAGGAAACAGACTTCCAGAAAGTCCAGGAAGCTCAAAGAGTCCCAAAGAAGTTGAACCCAAGGAAGTGCACACCAAGGCACATCATAATTACATTACCCGAAATTAAAGATTAGGAGAGAATCTTAAAAGCAGCAAGAGAAAATAACACAGTTACCTACAAAGGAATTCCCATAAAACTGTCAGCTGATTTCTCAAAAGAAACCTTGTGAGCAAGAAGGGGCTGGAAAGAAGTATTCAAAATCATAAAAGGCAAGGACGTACATCCAAGATTAGTCTATCCAGCAAAGCTATCATTTAGAATGGAAGGGCAGGTAAAGTGCTTTACCTGATAAGGTCAAGTTACAGGAGTTCATCATCACCAAGCCCTTATTATATAAAATGTTAAAGGGACTTATCTAAGACAAAGATGATCAAAACCATGAAGAGTAAAATGACAAAAAACTCTCTACAATCAACAACTGAACCTAAAAAAAGAACAAACTAAGCCAACAACTAGTACAGGAACAGAATCGTTGAAATGGAGATCACATGGAGGGTTATCAGCTGGGAGGAGGACGACGGAGAATGGTGGAAAAGGTACAGGGAATACGAAGCATAAATGGTAGGTACAAAATAGACATGGGAAGGTTAAGAATAGTGTAGGAAATGGAGAAGCCAAAGAACTTACATATACTTCCTGGACATGAACTAAGGGGGGGAATGCTGGTTGTAGGGGGGTATAGGGTGGAGGAGAATAAATGGGAAAACCATAACAGCATAATCAATAAAATATACTTTAAAAAAAAGACAAGACATACATGGTCCAGAATATATTACAGCCTGCTGCTTGCTACAACACATCACAAGGAGGGACCCAAAGCAACCTAAAATTATCTTGGGGAGGGCGGACCTCTTGTAGTACAGGTTTTCCCCACTAGGTGAGTGTTCTAGGGACCCATCTGTATTAGCGTACAGATGGTATTGTTGTGAGAGGCTGCATTCAGCTTCAGTGAATTTTTTTGAAGACTCAACACATTTTCCAATTTCATGAGGGGTTATTTAGGAGCACACCTGCCCACGTCACGCTAAGTGAGGAGCAGTTTTTGAACAAAAACAGCATGACCCCCGTAACCCAATCTTGCCCCAGCAACTTTTTTCTGTTTCCACAGATGAAAAAAGTCCTTAAAGGGAAATGCTTTGCCCATGTGGAAGAAGTGAAACAAACAACGGCAAAAGCACTAAAAGGCATCAAAATTGAGTTCAAAAACTGTTTTAAGCAGTGGAAAAAACATCTCAATAAGTGCATTGCATCAAATGGAGAATACTTTGAAGGTAATTAAAGTTTATACATGTTAAGAATACACACTTTTTTTAATATTTTATTTATTTTTATAGACAGAGAGGGAGGGGGAGGGAGGGAGGGAGAAAGAGAGGAAGAGAAACATCAACGTGCGGTTGCCTCTTGTGTGCCACCTACTGGGAGCCTGGCCCGCAACCCAGGCATGTGCCCTGACTGGGAATCAAACCAGAGACCGTTCGGTTTGCAGGCCTGTGCTCAATCCACTGAGCTACACCAGTTAGGGCTGAATATACAATTTTTAATAAATAAATTCCGTTTTGGGGAGGTCCCCTTTCATATATCAATCAGAACAGCTTCTAATATACCAGGTACTTCCTAAGTAATTCTCCCACCTTATGATTCTAACCCTCATAGGATAATCTATAACAAGAGGCACATATACATATAGATATTTTGAATATTCATTAGCTTACCTTTTACCCTTAATTTTGGTTTCTCGAACTTCCAGATTATTCTCTTCCTCATCTTCTCCCTTCACCTAAAAAATTCAAAAACGTTATTCTTTTTCAGGTCTGTTGGCCTCTAAATTTTTAGTCAACAATTAACCAACAACCTCAGAATATCCACATTAAAGTACTCGAACTACCAGAACTTTTTTTTTAAGATTTGTCTTATTTATTTATTTTTAGAGAGAGGGGAAGGGAGCGAGAAAGAGAGGGAGAGAAACACTGACATGCAAGAGATACATCGATCAGTTGTCTCTCACACACCCCAGCTAGAGACCTGGCCCACAACCCAGGCATGTACCCCAACTGGGAATCAAACCAGTGACCTTTCAGTTTATAAGCCAGCACTCCGTCCTCTGAGCCACACCAGCCGGGGCCAAGCTACCAGAACATTTTAAAGATTGAATTCTGGTGTGAGTAACAATTTTTTTCATCAAATGTCAAAGACTTACTTCTGCGCTGAAAAGCTTTATAATAAGCTCTATAAATAAATAACATTTTCCTGAATAAATCAAATACACACCTATAAATAATTATACTTCCAAATACACTTCACACTTCCAAATATACAGGCCTGAATGGCTTCTTTCTGGATGTTTACTTCTTCATTTACATCCAAATATACATAGGCAATAAATACAATTATTTTTGTAGAAGTCTCATACATGAACAAACCCGTTTTTACTTGCACAAATGAAGTTAAACAGTGGCAAAGTCCTTGAGCAGAAGGAGCCAATGGCCACTGATTGGCACACTCCCCTATTCTTATCCTTCACTCCAGCAGGATGTATAACCAGAAAAAGAATGTTAACTCTAGCAGGCTGCAGGGTCTTTCTGGGAAAGAGCAGGCATCTCAAACCATGAGACTGTTTAACAGACTACAAAGAGAAAACTTAGACACACACCACCAATTTCTTTGCCAACCCAACTTCTACCAAAAGAAAAAAATATTAACACAACCTTTTAGCACTGAAGCGCTGATTCCTAATAGGGTATTCTAAGCAATGAGGAAGCTATTTTTAATATTTCAAAAAGCCTGAAAGTAATCATATACTTATCCTCCATTATGTTGAGCAGGCTAATAAAAATAACAAATTTCATTATGTTCATATCTATCACAATGGAAACATTCTAGTACACCTATGAATATCACTGTCTTAATAAGAAATATTTATTACTTAATAAAATATCAGAGTCTTGGCCAGGTTGCTCAGTTGGTTGGAGTGTTATCCTGTGCACCAAAAGGTTGAAGGTTCGATCCCTGGTCAGGTTGCAGTTAGATCCTAGTCAGGGCATGTATAGGAGGTAACCAATCAATGATTCTCTCTCACATCAATGTTTCTCTCTTTATTCTCCTTCCTCTCTCTCTAAAATCAATAAATATGTCCTTGGGCGAGGGTTTGTTTTATTTTTAAGGGGAATAAAGCTTAGAGACAAAATATTTTAAATATAGCATCCACATGAGAGAAAAAATGTAAGATGGGTCCTTGGTAATGAGAAACCAAAAAACCATAAAAGACATATTTGGGGAAAACTGAATTTGCTGTTTATTAGATAAGATTATTATTACTGTTCATTTGTGGGGGTATGTTAATGGTATGGCGGTTGTTATGAACTGAATGTTTATGTTCTCCCAATTCATATGCTGACACTCTAACCCCACAATGTGGTAACATTAGGAGATGGGGCCTTTGGGGAGGTGATGGGTCATGAGAGTGGAGTCCTCCTGAATGGGACTAGCCTCCTTATAAAGACACCCCAAGCCCTTGCTGGTGGCTCAGGTGGCTCGGTTGGTTGGAGGGTAAGTTGGAGCATCGTCCAGCACATCAAAAGGTTATGATCCCTGGTCAAGGCATGTTCAACACCCCTATCAATGTTTCTCTGTTTCTCTCTCTCAGATCACTAAAAATATCCTCAGATGAAGATTTTTTTTTTTAAAAAGGAGACCCCAGAGAGCTCTCTTGCCCTCTCTACCATATAAGGAGAAAACTGCCATCAGCAACCTGAAAGACAGTTCTCACCAAAACATGCCCATGCTAGCGCCATGATCTCAGACTTCTATCCCCCAGAACTGTGATAAATAAACTGAGGGCTCCATGGAGCACACTCGTGCCTTTCACCTTTCACCTTGCTCCTTCTCCTTCTCTCCACCACTAGAGCACCTTTCCTCCCCTCCCTTTCCTCTCTCAAAGTGATTCATCTCCCTCTCCATCTCTCCCTCTCCCTCTCCCCGCTTTGCTGTAACTTGTTTCCCCAGCCCACTTCTTCTATGGCTCGCTTCTACCTCTGCGACTTCCTAAATAAACTTTCTCTTACAATTTGAGTCTTGGCTCTGAATTCTTTTCGTAGCCAGACCTCAAGAACAGAGCTTGCTGAACCAAGTTCTAACAACTGGTGCCGTTTTCCGCTGCTAACAAAAGAACAACCAGCCCTTGCAGGTGTGGCTCAGTGGACTGAGCACCAGACTGCGAACTAAACAGTCACCAATTGGAGTCCCAGTCAGGGCACATGCCTGGGTTGCGGGCCAGGTTCCCAGTAGGGGGCATGCAAGAGGCAACCACACATTGATGTTTCTCATCCTTTTTCTCCTTCCTTTCCCCTCCCTCTAAAAATAAAATAAATATTTTTTTAATAATAAAGTGTTTGGGGGCATCCATTGATGAGTCATATTTAAGATATTAATAAATAACTGCTACTCTAAGGAATACTGGAGGACACCAAGCTGGTCTCAATTCAAGAAGCTTCAAGAACCTGTTATTGGTTCCACAAGTTGTCAGCAGGCCATGAAAATAAGCAATGTCTTCCTCTTGTAGCCACCAGCTTTTTAAAATATAGTAAGCCTTAAATGTTTTTCCCAACCATGGTATTTGCTTTTCAGATGAATATAATTGTGGAAGTAAAAAACTAGAAAAAAAAAAGAAATGGTATCACTATTCAAAATGGAATCTGTACTTTAACACATTCATAGAGTTCCGCTTTTCCAGTTGATAAAACTACCAAAGCCTCAAAAATATTTTATAGGAACTTCTTTTTATCCCACTTGCAATCATTAAAGGAACATTTATTGTATTTTTTCCTGTTCTAAAAGTTATTCACTTTAATTTGGAAAATACTGTACACGCCAATGAAACAAATAATACAATCTATAATTACATCCATTACCTCTATTGAGTACCACTGTTAATACCTGTAATATTTCCTTCTAGTATATTTTCTACGTGTGTGTGTATAGATAGATAGATAGATAAATAAAATCAGCATATTGTATTTCACCAGTTTGGAGGCTCGTAATCCTTTTAACATGAAACTACCTAGCCACCAGGGCTGGAGACTTACACACCACTACTTACATTCAATATCATCAAATACTACAGATTCTATTGCTTTCAGTCTATTATAGCTCATATTTTTCCCTCTCTAGCCACAGTGTTAATGCCTTAATGTATATCATCTCTCATCGTAGTTATGGTACTACACCTAATTTGTATCTCTACTCTTCATTTCACATTTCATTTTTCACAAAAAAAGGAATAAATAAACTTCCACTATTTATAAACCTAAAATAAATGATGATGATGATATGGCTCCCTGTCAGTAATCACCATAGCCCCTTTTACCAGTTCCTAAAATTCTACATGTAGGGTTGAAAGTAATCCACTGAAAAAACTTCTTTTGGGGGAATAAGAACTGAACAAAGGATGCTGAATTTGGCTTTAAAAACTTTCCAGGAACCTCTGAACTCCGTTTCAGTTGGGGTTGAAATCCAAATTCAGAAGCTTGTAATCTGAGTCTGCAACCAGAATAGGTTCCTTTTTTTCTCTCCAGTAGGGTGGCTATGAAAAAATTTCTAACAACCTCAGCAAAGCCTCCAAATCAACTGTTGGAAAATACACACTCTCCATGTTAAGTGTATCATCCAGTTATGTTTCCCATTAGGATAGGGGTATAAAGGAGCACACATATCCATTTAACTGTTCTGTCTCTTGAACTACAAAATTAAATAATTTTGAATATATCTGGTGGTGCAAGTGCAGCTCTTATACCCCAACACAACCCTATCCTCACAGCCATCTAGGCCAGAAGAGGTGATGTGGGTACTGAAGAAAACATAAAATGTTTGAACTTAACCTAGCTTAAGTAACCTAGCTTAAGCCCTGACTCACTGACCACTCTAAAATCTCACATAGGGCGTTAAACAATTTAGCGTCCCAGAGTAGACTCCTCACCCGCGGTCATAAACCTACACTTCAAAGGGTTACGAGGATTAAATGAGGACGAACTTAAAATACCTATCACAATACCTGACAACAAGTAGATTCTCAATTAAAAAAGCAGTATAATAACCCAGCTTGTAAGCATTCTCCAGCATGATGGCAGGATTAGTTCTACCTTCTGATTTGGTGTTGTTATGCTGTGACAACCTCATTATATCAGGACTAGCCTTTACAAAAGAATGGGGTTTAATATTCAAAACATTCAAAGATGGAGCAGCACAAATTTAAATGAAGTGTTAATCCATCTTTCTACAAACCATTCAGTAGAATTGAGCAAATGCTCATGATGGACAAGACGTGAATAGAAGTCATTTCGAAAGTATAATCTCTATAAACTCTGCTTTATCGCTCCAGATTCAGTAAGAAAGTAAGAAAGTAAAGTGTGCTTAGAAGAAATGATACTGTAATGAGTATTCTCTTAATAACTGGGTAATCACTTAATGGATGTTGTCAATGAAAACAACAACACCCCTTAAGAAGTATTATATTAACAACGGTTTCAAATGATTACAAAAAACAAACAAACAAAAGTTAAGTTCTGTATATTCCCTCTATTCCCAAAGACCGCATTTTCTCTCCCTGAATTATAAAAGTGTTCAATGAAGTACCTGGAACCACACAAGCAAACTTACGAGCTGAAATGTGAATGAGAACCGGAAGGAGGAAGGCAGAGATCTGGACTCTACATTTTAAACAGGCTAGTACGACTTGCATGATTTTTAAAACTAACTTAAAGAAGGATGACATTTTAAATAGCGTTCATTAGCAACCTTAAGAAACGGGTTATATTAACAACGGTTTCAAATTATTACGAACTTAAACACAGAACCTACCACTATGACAGCTACGAAGGGTCAGATGTTGAATCAAAGAAATCAAATCTTAACTCGTTTATTCGTCCTCCAGTCGAGCTACTACATTAAGTCACGAAAAATGAACATTTGGAGCACAATGGCAGCCTACTAAGCCCTCCGCTGAGGTTATCATCTCAGTCTCACTGGGGCGAATAGGATCGCTCGGCCCAAGGTCACCAGCGCGGGTCGCAGGCGGCCGCCCAGGAGCGGCCGCTCAGGAGCGAGGCGCGGCGCGCGCAGGCAGCCGGCTCGCGGTGACGTGTCCCAGCCGAGGGCTGAGACCCCGGCTCCACGTTTCTTCGGGGGCTGAGAGCAGAGCGGGGTCCAAGGACAGGCTCGGGCAGCGAAAGGGGCCCACCCCATTCACCTGCACGCGGAGATGTGCCAGCCGGGCCTCAAGCTCGGGCTCCAAGGCCAAGAGGAAGGAGGAGGCGCGGGACGTGGAGCTGCCGCCGGGGTGCGCCAGGACCGCCTCGACCGTCACCTTGGCCAGGTGGCTGCTGAGGTCCACCGTGCGCTTCACGTCCTCGTTGACCAACGGCGGCGCATCGGTAAAGGCGATGCCTGGCGCCAGGGCCCAAGCCCCGAGCAACACGAGCAGAAACAGCCAAGAGAAAGCTCCCTCCATGGCCGGAACGAGGCTGAGCCGGGAGACGCGGCACGCCCCGCCCCCGCGCCGCCGCTCATTGGACGCAGCCTGGCGCCGCGCCGTGGCGGCAACGCGGCAGAAGGACCCCGTCTCCAGGGCAATGAGCGGGCCACCGCGCCTGATTGCAGGGACCCTCGTTTATCTTTTTTTTTTTTTTAAGATTTTATTTATTTATTTATTTATTTATTTTTAGAAAGAGGAGAAGGGAAGGAGAAAGACAGGGAGAGAAACAGCAATGTATGGTTGCCTCTCACATGGCCCTCACTGGGGATCTGGCCCACAACCCAGGCATGTGCCCCGACTGGGAATGGAACTGGGGCCCTTCTGTTCCCAGCCGGTGCTCAGTGCCCTGAACTACATCAGCCAGGGCTCTAATTTTTTTTTAATTGATTTTTTTTTTTAATAGGAAGGTGAAGGAGGAAGACTGAGAAGCGGGAGGGGGGGAGAGAGACAGGAGAGGGAGGGCAAAGGGGGAGGAAGAGAGGAGGGCAAGGGGGGTAGGGAGAGAGAGACATGGGCTTCTTGTCCTACTTATTTATGCATTCATTTATTTATACTTGTAAATGTCCTGACAGTGGATCAAACCTGCAACCTTGGGTTATCAGGATGCTCTAACCAACTGAGCTATAGGGCCAGGGGTTTGTTTATCTAACTCTTAAAGGAACTAGCCCCTGCCAATCTGCTCTCTCTTACCATTCTCCCCCTGCAATAACACTGACCTTTCTGCCCCCTGAAATAGTAAAATGTAGCTGAAACGAAAAAGTAAAAGCCTAGGCAAAAGTTTAAGCAGGAAGAGGATATCTGCACGGTCTCAAGGATTTCCCCTAAAATATGTAGCAACTACAGAGGGGAAAATAGTAACTTTACACTGGAGTATCCTGGCAGGAACTCCATTAACCAAGTGATCAAGGTTAACATTGCCAATTGTAAGACATGGTGACATCTATAGCCATTATGTGATACACCCAGAAGAGCACCTCACTTCTGTGGATATTGTCACAGAATTGCTGAAAATGCATAATTTCAATGCAACTGTCACAAGTAGGCCCAGGTAACCAGGTTCTTGGTGATTGAAGACAGAATTGAACCAAACACACAGGGAGTTTATAGCAGGAGAGAGCAGATTTAGTAAGCGACAGTCCACTCCACAGAACATGGGAATCAAGCCAACTCCAGGCAGAGATTGACCTCAGGGGCTCAAGGGAGTCTATTTTTATAGGGTGGATATTTCCTGGCTAGTTTTGGTGTGCTTTTATTGCACATGTACAAGTAGTTATATTACTTTAAAGCTACTGCACATGTGATCTCCCATAATTTTCCTTCATTGGCCACCAGGGAAAGGGGTCACACAATGTTAATTTATTATAATGTTATTATAATGAAGCAGGGGTCATGTAGCATCTCTGCACAGGTGCTTTCATAATTCACCATGATTCAGCGCTTTTCCAGAAAACGGCAGCAACCTGTCTTAGAACAGGGTCTCTGTCCTGTATCGATGTCCTTTATCTTAGTCCTGGAGCACCTCTGGATTTTCCTCCTTCCTATCTCCTGCCTCATAACCATAAGAAATCAGGGAAACCAAAAGCACCCTGATTTTGTCTCACGGTAATTCATTTCAGATTTCTGTCCTTCAGAACTATATACACAATAAATTTGTGTTGTTTTAAGCCACTAAATTTGTGGTAATTTGTTACATTAATAAGCAAGTAATAGGTAGGCTCTCTGAGGGCAGGGAGGATTGTTTATCCCATGATCCGAAGCACATAGGTGGTTAATAAACATTGATTGAATGAATAAATGAGTTTTCATTATAAACATCATTACCCCATTTTAGAGATGGGCATACTCACACATCCAAGCCAGTGAAGGTTAGGTTTGTTGGAAACTTGCACTGACTCCAAAATGGAGTTCTTTCTAGTACCCCAGGCTAGTGAATAAATCCCAGGCTTTCACACGCAACAAGAAGCATTAAGGATCCCAATCTAATCTCTATTTCCCAAATATGAAATACAGATCCATTTGTTCTTAATTTCAATGTCTCTGGCTATATTTTGCTCGCTTGTTTCTTTTGTTAATTAGGTTCCTGTTAAATGTGAGATCATATGATATTTGTCTTTCACCGCCTGACTTATTTCACTTAGCATAATGTTCTCCAATTCCATCCATGCTGTCGCAAGGGGTAGGAGCTCCTTCTTTCTTTCTGCTGCATAGTATTCCATTGTGTAAATGTACCATCATTTTTTATCTGAGGGGATAATGGGGGGAAAAGGGTGAAGGGTTTTCAGGAACAACTATAAAGGACACATGGACAAAACCAAGGTGGGTGGAATCGGGGAGGGAAGTGGGGATGGCTAGGGTGCGGGGGTGTGGGAGAAAAGGCAGAAAACTGTCCCTGAACAACAATAAATTTTTTTAAAAGAAAAAGAAAACAAGAAATACAGGTCCAGAGAGGTTAATTTGCCCAGTCACACGGCTATTTAAGAGCAGAACTGGGACTAGAAACCTGATCTTCTGCCTCCCTCCCATCAACAAGGCCAGAATGGATTATGTTGAACCCTTTAACATAGTCATTATGAGACAGGAGACAGCATATGAAGAACTCTGAGACTGCAATACTGTTACCGACCAGTGTCTAGCATCCTGGTTGCCAAGAAACGCCTTTTACCAATTAGTTAGATTAAATAGTAAACCAAGGCAGGGATGAGGAAGGAGACATGTCTTACGTGCTAACTCGGAAGTCCTGAGCCTGCTCTGATAATATTGCCAGGTGTTCCAACATCACAAGAAACACTATGTTAGCAAGAAAGAAGGTAAGTCCTTGAAACTCTATGTAGCATTTCCACTATCTGGGAAGGAAAGCCTTGAAACTATGCTTTCATCTCAAGGTCTGGAATGCGGGAGAGGGTCCACCGTGCCCAAAGAAGAAGCCCATAAAACAACTTTGGTTAATTGCCTACCTCTGGTCACTGTCTGTTTTATGGGCGAGTCCCTGGTGCTTATAGAAAAAGCCCATAAATAACTTTGGAAAGTGTTCCAATTTTAATTAACTGCCTCCTTGTCCCATATTTGTTTTACAACAAGATGAACAAATGCAGTCTGGAGCAAGATAAGGATTCGGGTTAACAGACCCCACACACATACCTAAGTTTGTAGTCACATTCCCCCAGGAAAGCTGGCACCACATTTACCCATCAATCAATATGTAACTTTTTTCTCCTATCTCACCAACTATATAAGTCCTCAGAACAAAGGACTCGCTCTCTCTCGGGGGCTTGGGATGCTCTTGACACTCTTGGCTCTCTGGCCACCCAGCCTCAGGCTGCCCGGGGCTTGCGACCCTGGTCTTCAGTCACTCTTACTTTTGCCGCCCTGCTTTGCCCTGAAACTTTGCCTTTCACCACCACCCCCACTCTGCCCAGTCCCCTTCTCTTCCATGGGAACAGGTTACTAATAAACTGATTACACACTAATAGATTTGCTGATCTATAATTCTTTACATGCGTCAGCAAGAAGAACCAGGTCTCTCCCATCAACAATTATTAAAATACAATACAGGGAAGCTGTTTTCACAGAGGTCAGTTGCAAATCTAGGGAGATCCACTAGACCAAAGGAATGAACCAATTTGATTTTTTCCACCAAGTGACAGTTATACAGCAAATATATCCCTGAGTTATCCTGAAGTTTCGGAACTTCAGTTTCCCCTGGACAACTTCTGCCTGGTTTACATTCTCCCAGCATCTCTTTCTCTCCATCCCTTCCTCCTTCTGCCTCAGAAGACTGGAGCTCCGATCACCTTTGCCCCAGTTCAGGAGATATTGGTTCCATTCCTGGAGAGACAACTCAAGAAGAATTTGGGTTATTTCCGCCCCCCTCCTCCATTGACTCTTCAGCTCTTAGAGTGACAGTGTCATTCAGAGAGAAGTTTTCTTTGTCCCCTTCCCTGGCTCCAGAGCCCTGACTCAGAGACTTTGGCTGGATGGAAAAGCAAGCAGTAAAACAGTTACGTCATAATGTCTTTCCAAGGAAATACAGTGGAAACTCAGTACTCGAACTTAGTATTCATTCTGGAAGGCTGTTAGAGAACCAAATTGTTTGAGATAGGAGAACTGCTGTTTGACTATAACTGTAACAGGGTGCAGCCAAGAAGTGGGCCCAAATAGGGATTTGTAATGGGGTCCAGAACTCAAGGTGTCCAGGAAATACTAGAAAAATGTGTATAGGATGTACTCACCCCCACAAGTCCGAGCTGGGGGACAGGACACAGGGAGCAGGGCTATTCAGAGCTGCTTTGCATAGCAGCAGCTTTGCAGCTAACCTCTGGCATAGTCATGTAACATATCTATAACCTTTAACTGGTTTCATAGGTATGTTAAATAGCTGTGGCCATGCTTTTTGAGCCATGGGGATGGAAGTGACTTGGACACAAGATGTAACTGGGAAAGGAGGAACACACAGCTTTTGGCGAGAGGGGAGAACCCCGCAGCTTTGGGGCTCCCTTTGCCACATGAGAAGCAGGAGAGACTTTGCCTGGAAGAAAAGGGGTGAAAGGACCCTTGCTGGTGGGCCATGAGAAGGTGTCACATGGTTTTGGATTAACTGGAGATCGTGGTGGCAACACAGCAGATGGTGTTGGAGCCAAGGATCTGCCTGAATCACGGACTTCTACTTCTTTTCCTGAGATACAGTACCCTGGACCAGGCAGAGGGGAGAAGGAAGGACTCTGTGCATTTGTGGGTATTCTAGAGAATGGGTATTCCAAAGAACTTTAGTATTATTTTTTAAGATTTTATTTATAGAGAGAGGGGAAGGGAGGGAGACAGAAAGGGAGAGAAACAGCAATGTATGGTTGCCTCTCACATGGCCCTCACTGGGGACCTGGCCTGCAACCCAGGCATGTGCCCTGACTGGGAATCGAATCTGTGACCCTTTGATTCCCAGCCCGCGCTCAATCCACTGAGTTACACCAGCCAGGGCAGAACTTTAGTATTTTAAAGGAGACATTAAGTCATTACTCTAAGCCTATATAACTTGTAAATAAATAATTCCTTTCCTTTTCACCAGTCTCTGGCATTGAGAGATGTCTTTCCATTGGCGGCGAGCATAACGAACTTGGTGCAGGGTTGGGATATCGTTGGGTGTCCCTGCCCTGTTCTGTAACATAACTTTATTTTCATCAGAGTTCGGAGAAGTATAAACCTAAGGGGCACTCCCAAGAACAATAGAGGTCATGGTGAAAGGCAAAAGTGTAGACCAGCAATTTTCAGGAGAGAAGCACCCTGTAGAACTGGAAAAAATGCCAAATAATGGCTTCACAAACTATTCCTTCAAAAAAGCCCCATTTGATTGGGTTAGTTTGTATAGCAATTTATGTCCCAAGGCATTGCTGAAAACAATTGAACGATTATCTGCAATTAGTAGAGTTCAACAACATGTTCTACAGTCAGGGAAAAAGATGAAAAGAGCCCTTGCCAAAATCACTGGCATCACAAAGTAACCAAAGCTGCACCTCCCTGAAACACCAGAGGCTTTAATATTGTGAGAGAAAAAATACATATCACTAAAAAAATTTAGCCAGTGAATAAACAAATAAGCAAATAACCCATAAAGGTGGGAGTGTAACAGGGTGCAGCCAACAGATGGGCCCAAACAGGGATTTGTAATGGGGTCCAGAACTCAAGGTGTCCAAGAAATATTAGAAAAATCTATATAGGATGTCCTTACCCCCACAAGTCTGAACTGGGGGGATGGGATGGGACTCCTGGAGCAGGGCCATTGAGAGCTGTTTTGTATAGCAGCAGCTCTGCAGCTAACCTCTGGCATGGTCATTTAACATATCTATAACCTTTAACTGGTTTTATAGATAGGCTAAATAGCTGTGGCCATGCTTTTGGGGAGGTGGGATGGAAGTGACTTCCACTCAATATGTAACTGGGAAGAGAAGAACACTTCTCTTTTGGTGAGAGGGGAGAACCTCACAGCTTTGGGGCTCCCTTCGCCACGCAGCTTAGGAAGCTGGGAAGCAAGATGTAGCAGCGATGCAGAGCTCTCTCTTAGCAGTTCAGACGAATGTAGGAGAGTCGCTGCAGGAAGGAAAGACTGGACCACGAAGCTTTGGAGGAGTGGGGACCCTTCGGCCTGGGAGAGAGAGGACCACGTGGCTTTGGGTGGCTCCTTTTGCCACACGGCTGAGGAAGCAGGAGAGACTTTGCCTGGAAGAAAAAAAGGTGAAAGGACTCTTGCTGGTGGGCCATGAGAAGGTGCCACATGGTTTTGGATTAACTGGAGATCGCGGTGGCGACACAGTCAGAACCAAGGGACTGCCTGAATCACAGACTTTTACTTCTCCAGAGATACAGCACCCTAGACTGGGCAGGGGGAGAAGGAAGGACTGTGTGCATTTGTGGATATTCTAGAGGATTTTAGTATTTTAAAGAAGACATTAAGTCATTACTCCAAGCCTGTATAACCTGATAATAAACAATTCCTTTCCTTTTCACCAGTCTCTGGCATTGAAAGACGTCTTTCCTTTGGCAGCGAGCATAACAAACCTAGAACAGGGTTGGGGGGGGAACCTCAGGAGCACAAAGGGGCTCCTTTTTGGTAACCGTATATCATTGGGTGCCCCCGCCCTGTTCTGTAACAGGAGAAGAAATCAAGTCCCCCGAGTTCCAATAATATATTTTCTAGAATGTTCAGATTCCAACTAAAAGTAGGAGGCATACAAAGAAACAAAGTGTGAATGATAAACCAGAAGAAAAACAAGCAGCCAATCAAAACTGCCTGTGAGAGTGTAACACGAGCTCAGAAACAGAGAGTTGCATAAGTGCTCACGACATTCTGAAAAGCCCACCTGGAGTACCAGCAGATGTGGACTTGCCGTTTTTTACATTACGAGGAGTGCACCAATGGGGGCAGATCTATGCAAGAGAGACCACCTCCTCCAGTCTGCGGCTCATTATAAGGCAGGGGTGTCCAACCTTTTGACAACTCTGGGACACACTGGAAGAAGAAAAGTTGTCTTAGGCCACACGTTAAAAACACAAACACTAATGAAAACTAATGAGCAAAAAATGGTTTTAGGTAAATTTACAATTTTGTGTTGGGCCGCATTCATAGCCATCCTGGGCCGTGTGTGGCCTGTGGAAAGGCAGCACAGGTGCAGGTTGCACAAACCTACGTTCAGCCCGTAGCTATATTATGGCAGTGTGAACATGCAGAAGGAAAAGGTCAAGAAGCAGTCACCAGGCAAGAAACAATCCCAGGGGAGATAATCCACAGAGTGACCAGATGTTGGATTTATCAGAAAAAGTCTACAAATAGCCATTATTAACATGTTCACAGAATTAAATGCAACCAAGAATAATAAGTAAAAGAATGAATGACAATTTCACAACAAATAGAGATATCAATAAAGAGATAAAAATTATTAAAAAGAACCAAATGGAAATTCTGAAGTTAAAAAGTACAATATTATGCCCTGGCTGGTGTAGCTCAGTGGATTGAGCGTGGGCTGCAAACGAAAGGGCCGCTGGTTCAATTCCCAGTCAGGGTGTATGTCTGGGTTGCAGGCCAGGTCCCCAGTGAGGGCCACGTGAGAGGCAACCACACATTAATGTTTCTCTCCCTCTCTCCCTCCCTTCTCTTCTGTCTAAAAATAAATAAATAAAATCTTTTTAAAAAATTAAAAATAAAAAGTACAATATTACTATACCATACCAAAAGTATTGAAATGAAAACTTCACGACAGGGACTCAAATGTAGATCTGAACTGGCAGAATAAAGAATAAGCAGGCCCTGGCTGGTAGCTCAGTTGGTTAGAGCATCATCCCAATAATTCAAGGTTGAAGGTTCCATTTCCCATGAGGGCACATACAAGAATCAACCAGTGAATGCATAAATAAGTTGAACAACAAACTGATGTTTCTTTCTTTCTCTCTCTCTCTCTCTCTCTCCCTCCCCCATTTCTCTCTCTCTAAACGTCAATAAATAAAAATTGTAAAAAAAGAATAAGCAAACTTATAGTAGATCAGTAGAGATGCAAGCCAAAGAACAGAGAGGTAAAAGGAATAAAATAAATGAAAAGAGCCTCAGAGAAATGTAGGACACCATTAAATGCATCATCAAATGTATAATGGGCACAGCAGCAGAAGAGGAAAGAGAGACATGAATATATATATATATATATATATATATATATATATATGTATTCCAAGAGATAATAGCTGAACACTTCTCAAATTTATTAAAAAGACAATAACCTGCACGTCCAGGAAATTCAACAAAATCTGAGTAAGAAGAATGTAAAGGTCCACAAACAGATAGATTATATAAAAATGCCGAAAGTTAAAGAGAAAAATATTGAAAGCATTGAGAAAAAACAACTCCTTACTTACAAGGGAATTTGAGTAAGATTAGCAACTAACTTCTTAACAAACACAATGGGGACCTAGAGTAATGGGATAACATATTCAAAGTGGTCAAATAAAAACTATCAAACAGCCCTGGCTGGTGTAGCTCAGTGGATTGAGCGTGGGCTGGGAACCAAGCGGTCCCAGTTCAATTCCCAGTCAGGGCACATGCCTGGGTTGCGGGCCAGGTCCCTGTGAGGGCCATGTGAGAGGCAACCATACATTGCTGTTTCTCTCCCTCTCTTTCTCCCTCCTTCCCCTCTCTCTAAAAAATAAATAAAAATAAAATCTTAAAAAAAAAAACTATCAAACATTTCTGAGGAATTAGAAAATACTTTCAGACAAATGAAAACAAAGACATCAGTATTCATTGGATGCAGCTATAGCAGTACTTAGATGGAAATTTATAACTGTAAATATCTATATTAAGAAAGAAGAAAGATCTCAAATCAATAAACATAAGACACTAGTGCCCTGGCCAGTATGGCTCACTTGGTTGAGCATGGTCCCTCAAAGTGAAAGGTGACCACTGGTTTGATTCCCAGTCAGGGCACATACCTGGGTTGCAGGCCCAGTCCCTGATTAGGGCACATGGAAGAGGCAACTGATCAATGTTTCCCTCACACATCAATGTCTATCTCCCCCTCTCTTTCTTCTTTCCTTCCCCTATCTCTAAAAATAAATAAATAAAATCTTTTAAAAAACACAAGACACATTTAAAATAGAAAATTAAACCAAGAGCAAACAGAGGGAGGAAAATATTAAAGATTACAGTACAAATTAATGATGTAGAAATACATAGAGAAAAATAATTAAACCAAAAGCTGATTCTTTGAAAAAAAAAAAAACCTGACAAATCTGGAGCTAGACTAAACAAGAAAAATGATAGAAGATGCAAACTACTAGAAGGAAAAATGAAAGACAGGGCTTTACTACTGACCTTAGAGAAATAATTAAAATTATGAAGGAATGCTGTGGCCATTTGTATGCTAACCTAGATGAGGTGGATAAATCCCTAAGAAAATACAAACTACCAAAACTAACTCAAGAAGAAAAAATACTTTAAAAAACATTTTTTAGCTTATTGATTTTAGAGAGAGAGGACTGGGAAGAGAAACATCAATTTGTTGTTTAACTTACTTATGCATTAATTGGTTACTTCTTATATGTACCCTGACCCCACAACTTTGGCATATCAGGGTGATAATCTAATCAGCTTAGCTACCTGGCCAGGGTGAAATAGATAATCTGAGTAGAACTATAATAAGTGAAGATATTGAAGTAGTGCCCTTGCTGGTGTTGGCTCAGTAGGTTGGGCATCATGGCATAAACAAGTCAATTTCTGGTCAGGGCACATGCCTGGGTTGTGGGCCAGGTCCTCGCTTGGGGTTGGGCATGTGAGAGGCAACCGATAGATGTTTCTCCCTCACATTGATGTTTCCTTCCCTCTCTTTCTCCCTCCCCCTCTCTCTAAAAATAAATATGTTACAGGAGAAACTGGTTCTGCTTGCTGACACAGTGAAGAATTAAGGATCAGCAAGTCTATTAGCATGCAAGCAGGGTTTAGTAGTGATATGTTCTCACGGAAGAAAATGGGCCTTAGCAAGGTGGCAGTGAAGGGCGCAAGTTCAGGGCATGCCAAGGTCAGGGTGGCAAGAGCCTCGGGTTCTTTGTTCTGAGGACTTGTACGGTTGGCGGGATGGAGGTGAAGAAGTTACATACTGATTGATGGGTAAAGGTGGTGCCAGCTTTCCCAGGGGGACATGCCTACCCAAACGTAGGCATGTGTGGGGGTCTGTTAGCCTGAATCCTTATCTTGCTCCAGACTAAGTTTGGTCATCTTGTTGTAAAACAGATGGATGACAGGAGGCAGTTAATTAAAGTTGAAGGATTTACCCAAAGTTATTTATGGGCTCTTTCTGTAAGCATTAAGGACTCTCTCATAAAGAAATACTGACCAGAGGTAGGTAATTAACCTAAGTTGTTTTATGGGCTTTTTGGGGGGCACTGTGGACCCCCTCCTCTTCCAGGCCTTGGGATGAATACACAGTCCCAAGGCTTTCTTTCCCATGTGGTGGAAACAATATATAGAATTTCAAGGGCTTCCCTCCTCCCATGCTAACATAGTATTTCTTGTGATGTTGGAACACTTGGCAATATTATCAGACCAGCCTCAGGGCTGCTGAGTAAGTGGATGAAACTCATCTCCCTCCTCCTCCTTACCTTGGTTTTCTATCTATCCTACCTAACAAATAAATAAAATCTATTTTTTAAAAAAGATATTGAATTAGTAATTTATAAAAGTGCCCACAATGAAAAGCCCAGGTGCATCTGGCTTCACTGGTATATTCTACCAAACATTAAAGAAGAATTGGTACCGATTTTTCACAAACTCTTACCATAAATAGAAGAGGAAGGAAGACTTCCCAACTCACTCTGTGGGTCCAGCATCATTGTGATACCAAACCAGAGAAAGACATAACAAGAGCAGAAAACTATAGACCAATATCTGTTATGAATATGTATGCAGCTGTTTCCAACAACATATTTGCAAACAGAATCCAACAACATATAAAAATAACTATACACAATGGTCAACTGGCCTTTTTCCCAAGAATGTGAGTTTGGTTAACATCCAAAATGAATTAATGTAATATGCTATAATAATAGAACAAAAATAAAAGAGAAATTAAGACTTTCCCAGATAAACAAAAAACTGAGAGAATTTGTTACTAGCAGATCTGCACTACAAGATATACAAAAGGGAAACATTTTGTCAACATGGAAGAGGTGATACAAAAAGATGGCAGAAGCACTAAAAGGCATCAAAATTGACAAGTTCAAAAACTGTTTTGAGCAGTGGTAAAAACATCTTAATCGGTGTATTGCATCAAATGGAGGGTACTTTGAAGGTGACTGAAATTTAAACATGTAAGAATACATACACAATGTTTTATAAATAAGTTCTTGGTTTTTTGTGAGAGTCCCACATCATACATTTTATGTGGATAAAAGTACAAAGGCGTAATGTTCCTGTTTGTTTTGGTTTCTCTGGTCTAACGTGTCATTCATAATTTTAAGGATGATGTTGTAGAATTTCAATCTGTTAGAAAAATACATTTTCTTATTTCATTTCTTCCTTAACAATGAGATAATATTTGCCCATTTGAACACCTGGTTTAACAAACCTTGTATATTTCCCAAGGCCAGAAACAGCATCTTGCTTAGAAACTGGATTCTCACACAAGATTGTGATGATGATAATGAGAACTCTGTGACTCATATGTGCCCTTCACTAAGTGTTAAACATATCACTGTTAAGGTGCTAATAACCAGTGTGGAAACTGAAATCAGATGTGAAGGTATTTTTGCACTCCTGAAGACCTGGAATGCATTCAATTCCCAGAAACAGGAAACAACAATGATGGAATTGAAGGTGACCTGACTGATGATGATTTGCAGCAGTTAAAGCAGGTAATGTTTTCCGGATTCTTCAAATCACTGTTTATTTGCAACTTCTCATTTGAGAAATTGGTGCAATAGATCTTGAAAGTGTGAATACAAAAGATTATTTAGTCCTTCTCCTTATGAAGTAAGACCCTGACAAGTAGGACCCTCCACGAAAGGCCAAACTGCCAGACTCCCGAGGGAGTGCTAGAACTGCCTTCCAGGGACTGCCCAACCTCAGGCAGGTTCCTCACAGGCAGGTGGAACCAGAACGCCAGCACCAGAACAACTCATCGCCAAGCCGCAGGTCAGACACAAGGCTGTGTGGTCTGACTTCTTTGAAGAGGAAAAACCCGGCACTGGAAACTCAATGCTTGCAACAGTCTACCAGACTTGATATCATTAGTATGTGCCTCACCGCGTGAAGAGGTTTAAAAAACCACACAGTCTTTTAAGAAACACATCCATCCCCATGACCTGTGATGCATCATCACTTTTGCTCAGTGTCCAGACTCTGATTCCACTTTAGCCTGGCCCCAGCTAGACGTTCACCAGCAGAAGAAGACGACTTTAAGTGCCGGCCCAACCAGACGCAGAAGCAGAACAGGGGTGTTAAACTCATTTTCACCGCGAGCCACATCAGCCTCGTGGTCGACTTCAAAGGGCCAAAATAATTTTAGGACTGTATAAATGTAACTACTCCTTAACTGTTACGGAGTTGAAATTACATTTGGCCCTTTGAAGGCAACTGCAAGGCTGATGTGGCCCCAGTGGAAATGAGTTTGACACCCCCGTTTTGCAGGGGCAAGCTACCGTCGCTCCCTCGCCCAGCCACCAGGGGGCAGGAACGTAGGCACGTTGGCTGGCACCGCCCCTTTTCTGTCGCGAGCTCCGCCCGGAAGTGGAGGAGTTTGCCGTACAAGGTAGCAATTCTCTTTGTGGTGGTAAGGAGCGCAGAGATGCTTTCCCGTTTCTGAAAAACGCAGCGATGTGAGCGCAACTGCAGCTCACGCGTCTTGTAAACGACGGCTGCTGCGGAGCGAACAGGTGTCTGTCTTGAAGAAGGTGGCAGGAAGTGTAAGATGGCGGCCCCCAGCGCGGGCGCCCACGCAGACGGAAACGGAAGCACGTCCGCTTGTGGAGGTTGTCCGGCCCTTGGCGAAACCCGCCCCCAGAGCCGTTTGGGGCTGAGCTTTCCCGCTCCGCCTTAGGTTGCAGGCGGGACGGTGCTGTCCGCAGCTGCGTGCTTTCTGCCCAGTCTCTTCCCGGGGCTGTTTGCGGGTAATGCCCCATTTTACCTAGTTAAGGAGTTTTCTCTCCCAACGATTAAAGAGATGGGCAGGATGGGAGTTTCTTAGTACCCTCAAACTGACTCATGTAGACAAAAAAAAACCTTTCTTCTATCTATCCATAAAACCAGAAAATAACACGGTGGAATCAATGAGAGTCCGTCCTTTCAGAAAAATAGCTTGCCATTGCTAGAAAGAGCAAAGCAGCTGATTTGAGCAGGAAGAAGGGATGGTCTTAGAAAAGGGAGTCCACTATTTACCCAGGTTGCTGCCCCTGGATAAACCTATTTCCTTTTGAATGAACACCCGTCCTGTGAGTTTGGTTTCCTTGGCAGGCAGCCAGACCTGCATTAAGATGACAAAAAATCAATCTTCCATTCTGTAGTACTGATATTGCCGAGCCTTTACTAGTGTGCCAGGCACTGACAAGTGGACACTCTTACACTTACCACTCTGGGTTATTGGATGTATTACATGTGGTAATGTAATAAGAGTTTAGCCAAATTCCTTACCTGTACTTTTAGTACAGGCTCAATAAATATTAGCAATTACTATTTTGGGTCAACCCTGAGTTGCTTGATATAGTATGTCTTTGCCTCTGAGAAGTCAGGGGCTGGGGGTGGGGCGGGGGGTGCTTTAAAAAAATTCACTAGTTGGTAAAGTGGTGTTATTATTTTTATCATCTTGGAGTCCATGTGGTATAATGGAAGGAATTTAGCTTCTTTTTTAAATCTTCACCCAAGGACATGGTTATTGATTTTAGAGAGAGGGGAAAGGAGGGAGAAAGAGAGGGAGAGAAATGTCAATGTGGGAAACATTGATTGGTTGCCTTCCATATGCACAACCTAGGTATGTGCCCTGACCAGGAAATTGAACCAGCAACCTCTTAGTTTGTGGGACAATGCCCAACCAACTGAGACACACTGCCCGGTGTTATCTTCTAGAATTTTTATGGTTTCAAGACTTACATGTAAGTCTTTAATCCATTTTGAGTTTTCTTCACGTATGGTATGAGAAGGTGGTGTAGTTTCTTTTCTTTTCTTTTTTTTTTTGCACACATCTGTCAAATTTTCCCCACACCATTTATTGAATAGACTGTCTTCACCCACTGTATGTTCTTGCCTCCTATGTTAATTACTAATTGACCATAACAGCATGGGTTTGTTTCTGGGCTTTCTATTCTGTTCCATTGATCTGTATGTCCATTTGTATGCCAGTACCATTCTGTTTTTATTACTGTGGCCTTGTAGTATAGTTCAGTATGAGATAGCATGATTCTTCCAACTTTGTTCTTTCTTAAGATTGCTTTGGCTATTTGGGGGCTTTTGTGGTTCCATATAAAGTTTTGGAAGATTTGTTCAAGTTCTGTGAAAAGCACCATTGGTATTTTGATAGGAATTATGTTGAATCTATAGATTGCTTTAGGTAGTATGGACAGTTTAATGATGTTAATTCTTCCTACCCATGAACACAGTGTATGCTTCAATTTATGTGTATCTTCTTCAATTTCTTTCTTCAGGGGCTTATGGTATTCTCAGTACAGGTAGGAATTTAGCTTTTTATTGTGTATCTTTGAGTAAGTTACTTAATCTTTCAGGATTTAAGTCTCCCCATGAGTAAGACAAGAATCACAAAACATCTTTCAGGGGTCACAGTGAAAATAGTAATTAGAAATAATGTATGTAAATCACTTTATGAATGGCATACACTAGGTACTCAATAAATGATCTCTAATTCAGTAATATTTTAACCTCAGAGTTAAGGAATACTGCATTTAGAGGCAGGAGAACTTGTCTGGTGAAGGGGAGGGAGTGAACAGCCACAGGGTGACAATTAACATGGAAAGCCTAGAAGGAGAAGTTGGAGGGATGGCAGGTCTACTGGTTTCAGGGCCTCAGGATTCCTGTCTCCATTGGAAAAGTGGCGAGGCCTCCACACAGGAAGGATATGGTCTGTGGATCATTTGCAGAGATACTCTCTGGCCTACAGCCATGAGCACTGTTTCAGTTCACAGTTACCTCTTTGGAGCATCTTTCAATGCCTCTCACTCAGAGACATCGCCACCATTTCTGAGGCTCGTTCCTCACACTTTAGTATTTAATATGAAGTGCTTATTGCATATGTGTAAGGTTTTTTTAGTTTTTAATAGTGGTAAAGCCCTGGCTCGCATAGCTCAGTAAATTGAGCGCAGGCTGCGAACCAAAGGGTCGCCGGTTCGATTCCCAGTCAGAGCACATGCCTGGGTTGCAGGGCAGGTCCCCAGTGGGGGCCACGTGAGAAGCAACCACACATTGATGTTTCTCTCCCTCTCTTTCTCCCTCTCTTCCCTTCTGTCTAAAAATAAATTAAAAATCTTAAAAAAATAGTGGTAAAAAAAAACCCACATACCATATTTTTTGGACTATAACATGCACTCCCCCCCCCAAATTTAGGAGGAAAATGGGGGTGCGTCTTATAGTCCAAATGTAGCTTACCTGGCTGTTTACATTTACATTGGTGAAATATGTTATTTATGTTATTAAATATTTTACCACATTTTATGCTTCAAAAATTTTTTTCCTGCCCTGGCTGGTGTAGCTCAGTGGATTGAGCACGGGCTGGGAACCAAAGGGTCCCAGTTCGATTCCCAGTCAGGGCACATGCCTGGGTTGCAGGCCAGGTCCCCAGTGAGGGCCATGTGAGAGGCAACCATACATTGCTGTTTCTCTCCCTCTCTTTCTCCCTCCCTCCCCCTCTCTCTAAAAATAAATAAATAAAATCTTTTAAAAAAAAAAGAATATTTAAAAAAAATTTTTTTTCCTATTTTCCTCCTCTAAAACCTAGGTGCGTCTTATGATCTGGTGCATCTTATAGTCCAAAAAATACAGTAACCACGTCAAAGCACCACCACCCTGCCCCTACACAGCTAATCCTCTTTGTAGGGTGGAGGTCAGTGGTCATAGCCAGTCCTTACAGCTGACCAGCATGGGTAAATCCCTCCCATTGACCTGCCAACAACAATCAGTGTTCAACAACAAGAGGAGGGTGTACTCAGCCCCATACAAAGGGCACACCTTGAGTACCAAGCTTGGGGGATAGGGGATAGCGGAGATAAGGGATAGGGGAGGCTGTGCCACTGGACCTTGTAGGACGCCTACTACATTAGGCCATACTACCAAGACAGGGAGTCATAGCAGCTCTACCTAATACATAGGAACAAACAAAGAAACTGCCAAAATGAGACAAAGAAACATGGCCCAAATGAAAGGACAGATCAAAACTGAAAGAGAGCTAAGCCAAATGGAGATAAGTAATCTATCAGATGCAGAGTTCAAAACACTGGATACTCAAGGAACTTAGCGAAGACCCTAACAGCATAAAAATATCCAGTCAGAAATGAAGGATATACTAATTAAAATAAAGAACAATTTACAGGAAACAACAGGAGAGTGGGTGAAGCCAAGAATCAAATCAATGATTTGGAACATAAGGAAGCAAAGAACAACTAATCAGAACGAGAAAAAGAAAGGAGAATCCAAAAAACGACAATAGTGTATGTAGCCTGTGGGACAACTTTAAGCAATCCAACATAGGGGTGCCAGAAGGAGAAGAGAAGGAGTAAGAAATTGTAAATCTATTTGAAAAAATAATGAAAGAAAACTTCCCTAATTTGGTAAAGGAAATAGACAAACAAGTCCAGGAAGCACAGAGAGCCCCAAACAACATGGATGCAAAGAAGCCCACTCCCAGACACATCACAATTTAATACCAAAGGTTAAAGATAAAGAGATGGGAAGGTGGGTGTGAGAGAATGGGGGAGAGGTGAGGGGATTAAGAAGTACAAATAGGTGGTTACAGAATAGCCACGAGAATTAAAGTACAGCATAGGAAGTGGAATAGCAAAAGAACTTATACTCATGACCCATGGACATGAACAAGGATTGGGGGGTGCCTGAGGGAGTGGAGGATGCTGGGTGGAGGAGGGCTAAGGGGGAAAATTACAGGACAACTGTAATAGCATAATCAATAAAATATAATCTTTTTTAAAAAGTTAAAGATTTTAGCCTTAGTTGATAGGCTTAAGTGACTAATTCAAGTAAAAAGTTGTTATTTCAGGAACCGGAATACACGACCACAGGACTCCAGGAGATCTATAAGCAATTCAACCTGTGTACCCCAGGGAGACTGCAAGCTATGCAGACAGGTGTATGGGCCACTGTGTTCCAGGGAGGGAATGCCTTGACGTAGATAAAGACTTGTTGATCAACAGATAAAGAAGTACTAGGAAAATGCCTCCAGACTGCAATTCTTATCCAATTAACCTTTTCCCAAACCCTTTATCTACCCTTCTATCCAATTAACCTTTTCCCAAACCTCTTATCCATCCTCTTTTCTCCTTATAAAAAGGTCTTCTTGAAATGAGATGTTAAGATGGTTTTGGGGGGTACGTAACCCACCTTCTCAGATCACCAGCCATCTGAATAAAGCACCCATAAAGATTCAATCATTGTCTCTACTTACTGGTTCTGGTAATGACAGGCTGCATAAACACCAACTTTTCCAGTTTCAGTTTTGCTGCAAGTAAGTTCTCCTGTACTTTTCATATTATCATGCATTACCCTCAACTTGTAGCTGTATATATGGTCAAACAGATCAAATACTACATTTCTTAGACTCCTTTGCAGCTCTGTGTGGCCATATAATTAAGTATAGCCTGTGGGATGTGGGAACAAGTGATAGACACAACTTCAGGTTCTCCAAAAGAAAAGAGGTGTTTTTCTTACTTCTGCTAGGCAGTAAGCCATGTTGGGCCATGAAAATGAGAGCATAGCTAGGAACAGTTGAACAACAATATATTTGGAGACTGGCTCCCTGATACTGCAAAGATGGGCTCTTATTAGAAGAAAAAGAAGCTTCTATTTGTACTCCCCTTCAAAATGGCAAAGTAGGTAAATGCTGTGCTCACTCCCTCCTACCACCACATCAAATTACAACTAAATTACATAACAACACTCACTGGGAACTCCCTGAAGATCAGCTGAACAGAAATACTATAACTAAGAATATACAGAAGCCACTGGGAGACTGGTAGGAGGGGCAAAGATGCAGAACTGGCAGACACCATATCCAAAGTGTGGCAGTTAAGAAATGGGAGGGATACATAGATACAGAGATCACACTGAGGGTTGCCAGAGAGGGGAGGTGTTGGGGCGGGGTGGGGCAGGGGGGGAGCATGGAGAGGGAGGGCTAGGTGAAAAAGGTGAAGGGATTAAGAAGAACAAATCAGAAGCTACAGTGCCTACTGCACATCATGGCTCACCTGCTGGCACTGCTGGGCCCAGGGCAGAGTGGGTGCCTGGTCCAACTCTGTGCCACCTGGCTCGTGGGCAATGCTGCTCTCTGCACCAGACCACCCCTCTTCCTGCCTCTGCTCTGGCCTAGACTAGACACCACGCTCTGAGGTCTGCCAGGACACCAGCAAAATCACTTTGACAATAGGCAGTGATATCAGCAATACAGAGGAGGAAAAAGCAAAGCAAGTCACAGCAGCTGAAAAAGGTTTTTCAAGAACATGGAGCTGTCAGAGTGTCACTGTGCATTGGAATCTCGTAAGGCTCCCTGGGCATGTTGTTTCAAATGCCGTGGATATGTCTACCATCCTTCTTAACCTCAAATTTAAAGAATCATTGTACAGTCAAAAATGACTGCGGGCACAAGCACCTTCATGGTGGACTATACCATTCACAAGCTGTTTGTACCCTTAAGGATCATCATTACCTTAGTTTCCATGCCCTTGATTGTCAGATATTTTCAGAAAGTGACTTGTTTTTTAAACCTTTAAAACCTTGATGAACTCTTTAACTGTGAGCCTGAAAACCTATTTCTTTTAAATTACACATTCTGGATTAGTTTTGGGATTGTAAGATCATTACTATTATTATTTTTTTATTTTGATTTTGATTAGAGGGCAGGGGCTAATTGCTATTTTCTCATGGATAAGTTTTACTTTTGCCAGCAAAATTCAGGTGTTTGAGTAATTATAATTTTTCGCTTTATAAATTTTGTTCATGCTATGGATCATAATGCTTTTTCACATTACCCGAAATGTCAAAGGAACATCCAAATGAGCTGTTATCTCAAGACTATTAGCTTACCAAATATTCCTTTGGAAGATCATTGGTGAAGGTCTTTCTGCAAAAGCCCAGGGGGGACCCTTTGTTCAAGTTCTTAGAAAGCAAGATTTCATTAAGCTAATTTTAAAATTCTCTTTTCTCCAATATTTGTTGTCATGCAGGCTGTGGTTTAATATGCAATATTCTACAAAGCAACTGCCAGTGCTACAATTAATGAAGCAGAATTTAAGACTTAACAATATGTAATCAAGACCTAAATTAGAATCAACACATTCACATCCATTATATTTGTTTGGTGAGGGGGAAAAGATTTTCTGGTGTGTTTCATTTGTCCCCAAACCACTTCAGATCTGGACATGACAGGGCCTGCCTCATGTTGTTTTCCTCAAATTTCATGAAAGTGGGTCAGGGTCACTTCTCTCTGTTTAGGTAAAATATGGAACTTGTCCAATAGTAATGGCGTCACTTGGCTCCTGATGCCCATTGTCCTTAGAGGACTGTAGACAGTGCACATATGGAAAGCTGAGGTACTTGATGCTTAAGCTCTATAACTCAAACTTCAGACATTCCAGAATTCCTGTCACAATGTTTACATTATATGGCTTCTTATATTTTTAATTGAGTTAAAATAATAAATGGTGACAAAAAAAAGACCTTTGCTCCAAACTCTGGCAACCCAAATTCAGCCAGTTCTTCCTTTCCACTCTGGTCAAGGGAGTTAGATAAGTTTATCTTGCTGGCTCCCAGTTTTTTTTCTTTTTTGTTTTTTAGGTAGTTTGTTTACTTACATCTGGGACAATCAGAAAACTAAAGAAACTATAAACTGATTATCCTGGTTTTATGATCTGGCTGTTAACAGTTCCCTTGTTAACTCTTGGTAACCCACTTCAATCACTTAAATTTTATAAAAATTATTGTAACCTGCCCTGGCTGGTGTGGCTCAGTGGATTGAATGCCAGCCTGTGAACCAAAGGGTCGCCAGTTTGGTTCCCAGTCAGGGCAGATTCCTGGGTTGTAGGCCAGGTTCCCAACAAGGGGCACATGAAAGGCAACCATACACTGATGTTTCTTTCCCTCTCTTCCTCCTTTCCCCTTTCTAAAATAAATAAATAAAATCTTTAAAAAAATATTGTGACTTAATACACCAGGGTTGTGGGTTTGACCCCTGGTCAGGGCACATACAAGAATCAACCACTGAATATATAAATAAGTGGAACAACTAATCAATGTTTCTTCCCCTCTTTTCTCTCTCTCTCTCTCTCTCTCTCTCTCTCTCTCTCTCTCTCTCTCTTTCCCCTCCCTACCTGCCTTCTCTCTAAAATCAATTTAAAAAAAGAAAAAAATTACTGTGGGAAAAAATTCTCCACTTGCAAGATCTCTGAAGTGAATCCACATATTTTTTCCTTTTAAAGGATTTAGCCCATTGTCAAAAGATTGTACTAATTTAAAGTTGGAACTGCCTTTCTGGTATCTAAGTTCAAGGACATCCACACAGTTAGTGAAATGCCCGATACCAGTGTGAGGTCATTCCTTATGTGGACTGATCCAGGATTTTCATCTTTATTTAAACTGTTGGCTTAAGGTCCCTAACTCCCTTCTATACTAGTCTCCCTTCCAAGCAGATCTCTAGTAATGCCTAAGTAAAAAAAACTGACAGCGACTTCTACAGGTTTAGGGCTTGAATCTTAAACTATGACTGTGTTTGCTGTAATGGCAGTAAACTGAAGGGCAAGCAATAAAACTAATTATCACACCAAATAGCCATAGCATCTCTTCTAAGCCCAACTCCACTCCACTCCACTCTATTCCTGCAGCCAGTGGTCAAAATAAAAACTGGGGGCCCTGGCTGGTGTAGCTCAGTGGATTGAGCACGGGCTGCGAATCAAAGGGTCCCAGTTCGATTCCCAGTCAGGGTATATGCCTGAGTTGCGGGCCAGGTCCCCCGTGAGGGCCATGTGAGAGGCAACCACACATTGCTGTTTCTCTCCCTCTCTTTCACCCTCCCTTCTCCGCTCTCCAAAAATAAAATAAATAAAATCTTTTAAAAAATAAAATAAAATAAATCAGTATTAAAAAAATAAAAATAAAAACTTGGGGCCCTGGCTGGTGTAGCTCAGTGGATTGAGCACAGGCTGCGAACCAAAGGGTCCCCAGTTCAATTCCCAGTCAGGACACATGCCTGGGTTGCGGGCCAGGTCCCCAGTGGGAGCCACGTGAGAGGCAACCACACATTGATGTTTCTCTACCTCTCTTTCTCCCTCCCTTCCCCTCTCTAAAAATAAATAAATAAATAAAAATATTTTTTAAAAATGGAAAGGATGGGGAAATCAAAGGATCAGGGAATTAGAGCATTATGTTAGTTCACCAGCAAGATGTACAAATTGCTTATATTTACTCTGTTTTTGTGGAACTAGGAACAAAATAGATATCTACTTTAAAAGGTAACCCATTGTTCACCTCTAATATTTTATCTGACTAAAGAGCAGCTTAAATACTTTGAAACAAATAAACATCTTTGTAGTTTTAAAAAAGTACAAATTAGCCCTGGCTGGGGTGGCTCAGTGGATTGAGCATGGGCTGTGAACTAGGGGGTTGCCAGTTCGGTTCCCGGTCGGGGCGCGTGCCTGGGTTGCAGGCTGTGTCCCCAGTGGGGGCCACGTGGGAGGCAGCCACAAATTGATGTTTCTCTCCCTCTCTTCCTTCTCTTCTGTCTAAAAATAAATAAATAAAATCTTTAAAAAATAAACTATAAAAAACATTTTAAAAAAGTACAAATTAGTAGTCACAAAATAGTCACAGGGATGTAAAGTACAGCATAGGGAATATAGTCAACAATATTGTAATAACTATGTATGGTGCCAGGTGGGTATTTGAAATACCGAGGGGACCACTTTGTAAAATATATGATTGTCTAACCACTAGACTGCACACCTAATACAAAATAATGACTATAAACTCTTTTTGAAAATTTTTTTAAATTAAAAAATGGGAGGGATTTCTTGGCTACAGAACTACCCTCACCACCTTCTTGAGAAGCGAGGGATCCCTGGCCTGGGCTCCCCAGCCCAGGGTTCCAGTGCTAGGAAGAGAAGTCCTCATAACTTCTGGCTGTGTAACCCAGTGGAGATTGTGGTCGATGTGAAGCAAGGATCTACAACCAAGATTGCTCTACCCAGCAAGGCTGTCATCCACAATTGAAGGACAGATAAAGAACTTCCCAGACAATAAAAACTAAAGGAGGTCATCATCACAAAACCAGTATTACAAGAAATGTTAAAGGGATTTCTTTAAGAAGAAGGGGAAAAAATTAAAAATATGAATGATAAAATGGCACTAACTACATACTTTTAAACAATTTACTATCAAATTTACATGTAGTCCTGGCTGGTATGGCTCAATGGATTGAGCGCCAGCCTGCGAACTGAGAGGTCACTTGATTGATTCCTAGTCAGGGCACATGCCTGGGTTGCCCTCCAGGTCTCCAGTAGGGGGCTTGCAAGAGGTAATTGATTGATGTTTCTCTCTTACATCAATTTTTCTTTCCCTTTCTTTCTCCCTCCCTTCCCTATTCTCTAAAAATAAATAAAATCTTTAAAAAAAATTTAAATGTAAATGGATTAAATGTTCCAATCAAAAAAAAGGATGGCTGAATGAATAAGAAAACAAGACTCTTATATATGCTGTCTATAAGAGATTCATTTCACATTACAAGTGACACAGAAACTGAAAGTAAAGGAATGTAAAAAGTATTTCATGAAAGTGGAAATGAAAAAAAATAGACTTTAAAACAAAGCTTATAAGAGACAAAGAAGGACCCAGCAATTCTATTTCTGGGTATTTACCTAAAGAAACCCAAAACGAGGTGGGTGGAGGTGGAAGAGGGTCTAGGGGTGATAAGTGGTAATGGAAAAAATGCAATAAAAATAAACTATTAAAAAAAACCCAAAACACTAATTCAAAAAGACATATGCATCCATATTTTCATTGCAGCATTATTACAATAGGCAGGTATGAAAACAACCTAAATGTCCCATCAGGAGATGAATGCGTTGGCATAGGTAGTTAGCGACTTATTGATAAAGAAAGGGAGTAAAGGAAATCAGATATTATTAAGCATAATCAACTAGAAAACATAAGCCTTCTTGCTTCCCTAGGAAGTTGCAGCTTCACACAATCTCCAGCGAACCACTGGTTCATTTCCTGCAGATCACTGGGAGAAGGGAACAGACTGGATAAGAGACACAACCCCAGAAGATCTAGGAAATAAATTTACTAGGGGGTGGATCCATCAGAAGCCTGTGAAAGCTTGGGAAGTCGATAGGTTATTTTGAAAAACCACCTAGTTCTTCCCAAGCTTGAGATAATCAGTTTAACAAAGAAGCACCTCCTCTGTCTCTCTCTCTCTCCTTCTCCCTCTTCCTCTCTCCTGGTAACATGCACTTGACCTGTTTGTTTGCGTGTTCTCTCTCCATAGCAGCCATGTAAGACTAGCAGCCGCCTGTGGCCCCAGTGGTTGTGTGTGCTCTGAATGTGGACCCAACTGAGGAGCAGCCCAGAAAATAGCTAGGTAGCCAGATAGTGAGAAAGGTTGGACTGGACTAGCTTTGGCATGGTACAAATGTCTGGAGACTGGCCCTATTTCTGGGCCTGCTGAAGGCAAGACTGGACTTTTTCCATGGTGGGATGGACAGAGTTGGGACACTGGAAACCCAAGGACACTCCTTGGATTTTGCATCTGGTGCCACAAATAAATCTTATCACTAGACCTCATCCTCCCTTGTGGGTCTCCTTGTGACACCTTAAGGACCCCATTTCCACAAGCACCAAATGGATAAAGAAGAAGGGATACATATGTACAATGGAAAATGACTCAACCATAAAAGAGAATGAAATCTTGCCATCTGAAACTACATGAATGGACCTAGAGGATATGGTGCTGAGTGAAATAAGTCAGACTGAAGAAGACAAATGTCATGATTTCACTTTCTACAAAACAAAATAAATGAACAATCAAAACACAAAAAAACCCATAGACACAGAGAACATTTTGATGGTTGCCAGATGGGAGTGGGTGTGGGAGAGTGAGTGAAAAATGAAAAAGCATTAAGCAGTACAAATTGATACTTACAAAATAGTCATGGGGATGTAAAGTATAATGTAGGGAATGTAGTCAATAATATTATATTGTAAAATATGTGATTGTCAAATCACTATGCTGAACACCTGAAACTAATACAAAATAATATTTCATATAAGCTGTAATGGAAAAATTTTTTAAAGGTACAAGTTCCTGGTAGAATGTGAATTTCAGATCAACAGATTGTAATAATAATATTATTATAAATATGTACAGTGTTGGATACCAGATTTATGGGGGTGACCACTTTGTAAGTTAAATAAATGTCTAATCAATATGTTGTGCACCAGGAACCAATATAATATTGTATGTCAACCCTAAATAAATAATTAAAATTATTAAGGAAAAAGTGGGGAACAAAAAAATGAGGAATGTAATACTGCCCATCAAAATAGATATATAGATGGATGGATTAGATTTAAAAGTCCAGAAATGAACCCGTGCATCTATAGTCAATTAATTTCAACAAGAGTGCCAAGCACATTTAATCGAGACAGAATCATCTTTTCGACCAACGGTACTGGGGCAACTGCAAACAAATGAAGTTGGATCCCTACCTTATACCAACACAAAAATTAATTCAAAATGGATCAAAGACCTAAAAGTGAGTGCTAAAACTATAAAACTCTTAGAGGAAAATATAGATGTAAATCTTCATGATATTGGGTTATACAATGGTTTCTTAGATACGATATGTAATCCATAAGCAACCAATGTTAGATTTCATCAACATTTAAAATTTGGGGGTGTCAAGAAAGCAAAAAGACAGTCCATATAATGGAAGAAAATATTTGCAAATCAGTTGTCTGCTAAGGATCAATTACCCAGAATATATAAACATTTACAATGCAACCATAAAAGACAATCCAACTTAAAAAATGGACAAAGGGTTCCAGATGGGTAGCTTAGCTGGTTAGAGCATCACCTGATATGCCAAGGTTGTGGGTTCAATCCCTGGTCAAGGCACATACGAGAGTCAACCAATGAATGCATAAATAAGTGGACCAACAACTCAATGTCTCTCTCTCTCCCCTCCTTCCTCCTCCTCCTTTCCTCCCTCTCTAAGATCAATCATTTTTTTAAATGAACAAAGGATTTGAATAGACGTTTCTCCAGAGAAGGTATACAAAAGGCAAATAAGCAATGAAAAATTACTCAACTTCATTAGTCCTTGGGAAAATACAAATCCGCATCATAATGAGAAACCATGCCTATTAGGAGGATGGTTATCATAAAAAGAAAAGAAGTAACAGATGTTGGCTAGGCTGTCAAGAAATCAGAACTCTCATATAAAGTAATGCAGCAGGTTTGGAGTACAGTTTGACAGTTCCTCAAAATGCTAAATGTGGAGTTACAAATGACCAGCTAGGTTTATACCCAAAATAGTTGAAAACATATGTTCACAAAAATCTTGTACATGAGTGTTGATTAGCAGCACGGTTCATAAAAGCCAAAAAAGAAAAACAATCTAAATGTCCATTAACTGATAAATGGATAAACAAAATGTGGTATATCCGTACAATAATTTTTTTTGCTGTAAAAAAGAATGAGTACTAATACATGCTACAACATGAATGCGCCTTGAAAACATCATTGCTAAGAAGCCAAAAACAAAAGGCTATATAATATCTGCAATTCACATGCATACATATGTACATAATATCTAGGTATTATATTTTTATGCACTATCCAGAATAGGCAAAACTATGGAGACAGAAAGTATATTAATGGTTGCCAGGGGCTGGGGACATGGGGAATGGGAAGGAACTGCTAATGGACATAGAATTTCTTTATGCAGTGTTGAAGTGTTCTGGAATAAGTGATATTTTCACAGCTCTGTGAATATACTAAAAACCACCAAATTGGACATTTTAAAACTGGTGGATGGTAAATTTTGTGGTGTATGAATTATATCTCAAATAAATAAAAATACAAGTAGGTTACAAAATAATGTTTTGTACAAGAGTTGGGTCGGCACCCTCTAAAATGACCCCCAATGACTCTTGCCTTCTGATATTTACACCCTTGTCTTCCTCTTTAGTGTGGGCCAGATTTACAGCCAAAATGAAGGGGTGTCTTTTTGATATTGTCATAAAAAAACAAACAGAGGGTCCGGCTGGTGTAGCTCAGTGGATTGAGCGCGGGCTGGGAACCAGAGGGTCCCAGTTCGATTCCCAGTCAGGGCACTTGCCTGGGTTGCGGGACAGGTCCCCAATGAGGGCCATGTGAGAGGCAGCCATACATTGCTCTTTCTCCCCTCCCTTCTCCTCTCTCTGAAAATAAATAAATAAAATCTTAAAAAAAAAAAAAAACACCAGACATGGCTTCTGTACTGGAGACTCCATCTCTCTCTTATTTGCATTCCTTTCCTTGGGGAAGCTGGCTACCATGTCATGAGCAGCTATATGGATATCTCACGTGGTGAGGAACAGATGTCTCTAGACAGCAGCTGGTGCAGACCTAAGGAATGACTGCCAGCAGCCACAGAAGTGAGCTTCAAGGTGGATCTTTCCCCACTCAAGCCTTGAGATGACTGTAGCTTCAGCTAACACCTTGACTGCAGTCTTCGGAGAGAATCTGAAACAGATACATCCAGCTAAGTTACTCATGGATTTGTGACCCACAAAACCAAAAGATAATAATTGCTTTTTGTTTTTAGCTATCAAATTTTGAGGTAATTTTGATATCTTTTAAAGTTTCATAAAATTGGCTCACCTTGGTGATGGTGTGGAAAGGAAAAAGAAAACAATGCTTCTCAGAGGACCTATGACTACAAGAGTCCTTCTCTCATCTCTTCCCACACTTGCGCTCATTTGCAGTTGGGAAGAGGAGGATGAGGAGGGTGAGCGATTGTGGCAGGACCAGTCCTGTCACTTCGTTGTACACTACTGAGGCAGAGCCTGTTACTGCCCCAATCACAGCAGATGTCCTTAATTCTCCTTAAATGTGAGGTTCTCAATGTTCTGTGCTCATTTTTTTAAAGATTTTATTTATTTATTTTTTAGAGAGGGAAAAGGAGAGAAACATCAATGTGTGGTTGCCCCTCGAGTGCCTCCTATTGGGGACCTAGCCCGCAACCCGGGCATGTGCCCTAGACTGGGAATCAAACTGGCGATCCTTTGATTCGCAGGCTGTCTGTCACTCAACCACTGAGTCATACCAGTCAGGGTTCTGTGCTCAGTTTTGGTCCCTATTGCCAATCCCAGGAAACAGGAAAAGGCCCTGTCAACATTTGGATCTAAGGCATTCGTGAGCTATCGTGACCTGGTCTTTCTGCTTAGGAGTTTTTACTGCTCTTTCTTTCTTCCCTCTAACTGTTCTCTAGGAACACTTGAACCATCGGCAATTTCAGGAATGAGTTATGACATGCTCTCTCTTTTCTCTAAACCTTTGCACATAGTCATTTCTTTGCTAGCAGTAACCTTTCTCTTCCTTTGCCCAGCAGATTCTTTTAATTTTTCATGAGTCACCTCACCACTGCCTCCTGTGGGAAGCCTTCCTTGACTACTCTTATCTCCTTGGCTATATCAAGTGCTTCTCCTGAGATACCCTACTCCTTTGCTTCCTTTAACCTTTATCAGGTTGTATTTATAGCCAGATTGCTGCTCATCTAAGTCTATTCTTTCTCTTCCATAGCATATAGCTGTTACTAGAAGACAGCTGCCTAAACCAGCCCCTGCTTTTTACCTCCTGTTGCGTCTAGGTGTGCAATATGACTAGCTCTGCCAAAATACTGTGAGCAGAAGTGACACATGTCACTTCCACACCAAGGCATTTATGAAGAGTATGTCCCATCTCCACAAAGTTCTTCCTCTGCCACCAGCTATATTTAGACAATGACAAGACCCTTGGAAATAGTGCTGCCACAGATGGAAAGAGTCTAGTACTCCGAATCAATGTATGGAGGAAAACCACCTGCTTCTATTTTGTTTGAGATCTAATTCATTTGGAGGCTTGTATGTTATAACAACTAGTGTTACTTTGTGTAATACAGTATTATAATGGGGGGGGGGTTGGCTTAAAAGCAACACAAATTTATTATTTTACAATTGTCAGAGATCCCACTGGGTATTACTGTGTTAAAATCAAGATGTTGACAGAGCTGAGTGTCTTCTGACGTTTCTAAAGGAGAATCTGTTTCCTCTCTATTCCAACTCTGGAAGTCACCTGCATTCTTTGGCTTGTGGACCCTTCTTCCATCTGCAATGCCAGAATTGTAGCATCTTCCAATTTCTCTCTTATAATGCTATTTTGATTCATATATTATTGCTAAGCTAGTCTTGCACAAAAAGTGGGAGTTCTTTATGTGAAAGAAGAGGAGCAGGGGGGACAGGAGAGCAATGAATTTACCAGTCACTCCAGAAATATTCACTGAGTACCCATCATGTCTTAGGCACTGTTCCAGGCATTGGAATTACATCAGCAAACCAAGAAAACAAGGTCACTACTCTCATGAAGCTAAAATTCTAGGGGGAGAAACAACAAATGGGTAAACATAATTACAGAGGATCATTTCTGAGAGAGGTGATACGGAGAAAATGTTACAACGTAACAAGTTTATTGGATAAAAAAATAACTGGGAAATAGCATTAGACACGATGATTACAGGAGGGCCTCCCTGTCATGTCATTTGAATTAAAACTCAAATGGTAAGAAGGATCCTGCCACGTACAGATATTTGGAATGGGGGTGGGGAGAATGGCTGAGACAGGAGCTAGAAGGGCAATGGCAGGAACAATTTAGATATATTTGAGAACAGAAAGAATGCCAGTGGGGTGGGAATGGCTTGATAAGGGGGGAGAAAGTGAGCTAGGTATGTGGGGGCAGGATCATTAGCCACCCCAATTCCCTGTTCTTTTTTTCTCCATCAAACTTATCACCATCTACTATACTATACATTTTTACTTATTTACATGGCTTACTTTCTGTGTCTGCCACTAGAATGTAAGTTCCATGAGAACAGCGATTTTTGTCTGTTTTATTAACTACTCTCTCTCAGTGCTCATAACAGTGCCTGCCACACAGTAAGTGCTCAAGCTAGGTTTGCTGAATGAATAAAGAAATGAAATATAGACAAGGCCAGATGATACAAGGACTTGAGGGCCATGGCAGGGTCATTCTAGACCAAGGGGATCAGAGGTGCACACAGAGAGGCACACACAGAGAGGTGCATGTGTTACTTAGGTAAAGGCAGGATGAACCAGCAGCAGTGTCAAAATGGAATCAGAGGAGGGCTTCAATTCACACTGTAGAAAGAATGAGGGAATGGAAGCAGGGCTCCCTGGTGCTTGTTAATCTGAAATGCAAAGTCTGAAACTGTCAGATGCAATGGTCTGATGAAGTAGAGCCAGGGGAGACATCATCCATGTGAGAAAACATGGAAGAATCCACAGCCGCTGAGGAAATAGTAGCCCCATATCCCAGCCTCATTAACTCAATGTGGCGAGGGCAGCTCTGGGTCTCAGTCTCCTGTCGTCTGGGGTGACTGCCATGACCAGGCTCTGGTTACGTTGCCACCTCATCCTTCATAAGGTCATTTGATCTCCTCTTCTATTCTAGGCTGTCAATGGAGTAGGAAATGTCATCCTCATTCCACCGAAAAGGAAACTGAGGCTGAGTTTTAGATGAAAGTGATAAAAAAAAAAAACTAGCTTGAACTTCCTTGTCTTAGCTTGGCTCCCTAGAAAACAGAGCCTGAGATCAAGCTTATCATACTACCGCTTACACTGTGGAGTTCAGTACCTGGGCAACCAGGGTGAAGGGAAAAGAGACTCGAGAAAAGAACAGATGGGAGAAGGGAAAACAAATGTAGTGTGTTATTGTAACAGGGTGCAGCCAAGGAGGGAGGGGCCCAAATGAGGATTTGTAATGGGGTCCAGAACTCAAGGTGTCCAGGAACTATTAGAAATATATGTAAGATGTCCTCACCCCCACAAGTCTGAACTGGCAGGGGATGGGACTCCTGGAGCAGAGCCACTCAGAGCTGTTTTGCATAACAGCAGCTTTGCAGCTAACCTCTGGCATGGTCATTTAGCATATCTATAGCCTTTAACTGGTTTCATAAATATGTTAAATAGCTGCAAAGCTGCTTTGAGACAGGGGGATGGAAGTTACTTCCACCCAAGAGGTAACTGAGAGGCAACTCCCCCGGACACAGCGCCTGAGTGAAAGCTTGGAGATGATTGGCTCTGTGCCATGGGGCCACACCTGCCCACAGTTAACATGGCAGCCCAATAAAGCTAGAAGAATATGAAGTGCTGGCAGGTGCAGCTGATTGAAGGAGGAGTCGGAAATGGGGCTGCAGAGGAAGATTGGCACGGGTATTTAAACCCAGGCACGGCAGCCATAGCTCTCTCTCTCTCTCTCTTCTCTCTCTCTCTCTCTTCTCTCTCTCTCTCTCTCTCTCTTCTCTCTCTCTCTTCTCTCTCTCTTCTCTCTCTCTCTCTCTCTCTCTCTCTCTCTCTCTCTCTCTCTCTCTCTCAAACGGGCTCTGGAGCACGAGGCTTTGGAGGAGAGAGACAGAGAGAGGACCACATGGCTTTGGGTTGCTTCTTTTGCCACGCGGCCTAGGAAGCAGGAGAGACTTTGCGTGGAAGAAAAGGGGTGAAAGGACTCTTGCTGGTGGGCCATGAGAAGGTGCCACATAGTTTTGGATTAACTGAAGATCGCGGTGGTGACACAGTGGATGGTGTCAGAACCGAGGGGCTGCCTGAATCACGGACTTCTACTTCTTTTCCTAAAACACGGTACCCTGGACTAGGCAGAGGGGAGAAGGAAGGACTGTGTGCATTTGTGGGTATTCTAGAGAATGGGTATTCCAAAGAACTTTAGTATTTTAAAGGAGACCTTAAGTCATTACTTCAAGCCTGTATAACTTGTAAATAAATAATTCCTTTTCACCTGTTTCTGGCATTGAGAGACATCTTTCCATTGGCGGCGGGCATAATGAACCTGGTGCGGGGTTGGGGTATCATTGGGTGTCCCCTCCGGCCCTCTGCTCTGTAACATTATCACACTACTTAGCCACAGAGTCTCAACAAACACAGCTGGTTGTTGGGTCACACATAGGGCTGCTAGATCAACGCTCAATCTGAATAACAGATAAATACAATAGTTTAGTATGCGTATTTTTACTTGCTAATTCTCATGACTTTAGATCCATAAGATGTTTCCATGGAGGCCATATGGAACAGTCTACTGAGGAAAGGTAAAAACAGAGACTATACCTCTCGGGCCCTCTTCCCCTGAATCCTGAGTTCCATTGGTCAGAGTTTACTCATGGCATAAACTCCCACATTTCTGGGCTTTATTCCCTGACTCTTCTGGGCAGTCACTAGGAGAACCAAAGCCTTTGTGAGTCTACTCAGGACCTGGGGCCATGAAGCTGCTGCAGCTCCTGCTGAAACCAGCTTCTGGGTGTGACTGTGAATTTCCATTAAGTAAGTGGTAAAGTCTGGCAGGTAGGGTGGAGAGGAGTGAAGGAAAATGGGGGCTTGGAGGGAGGCTGGTGGATTCAAGCATCGCTGAATGCAAGTTACCCAAATTTTATCACTAAGACATGTTTTTCACCATCTGTTTATTTTCCTCTGTTTTGATTTTCACTTCACTCTCTGCCCTCAAAGTGACAAGAAGTCCCCAAGAAATTCTAGATATGTGTTCTTTCTTCATAAGGAAAAATCCTTTTTTTTCAATAGATTTGCCTCCTTCCACCATTCAGAAAAACCCTAGATTTGAGAGTTATTGGCCCTGATTGCCTTGGAGCAGGTCAAGTGCCTGTTCCTGAAAGGGTCACTGTGAGCTGAGGGCTACAATGCAGCCTTGTGTGCAGAAAGGCTCTGGAAAGCAGCCCATGGCTGGAGTTGTGGAAAGAAGAGGCTCTACAGTGGTATGTGGTTCTCTTTGTGGGTGCTACCCCAGCCATACGCATATATCTGGGACCTCCTGTAGCACAGGGACTGTGGGTTGTTCATCTCTGTGTCCCTAGGATTGTACTGGAAGCTAAGGACTGATTACTTTTGAATAAATGAATGAACCTTTGCATCCTTTACCAAATCAGCAGAAAAGTGCCTTGAGCACCACATGAGATTTATCTCCCCCAGCAGTTGACATGTAACTTAAATCATTTCCCTACATATGATGGAGCACTCTCAAATCACTTTCACGTCTGATACTTTCAATAACTCAGAGAGTTAGGGTTATTAACACTGTTTTAGAATGAGGAAAGTAAGCCTACAGAGCTCAAGTGAGTTTCTCAAAGGCACAGAGGATCAGGCTGGGTCCTGGGGGTCAAGGGAAGAAGAACCCTTGAGCAAAACCAGCCATGTTGAAAAGCAAACCCCAGAGAACTACATAAATCATGCAAAGCCATGTCAGAATAGTTCAACATTTTTCTCTGCTTTGAATTGTTCAGTCATGGTCGTGAGGTTTGTCAATGCCCAGTAGGGTGCTGGGGACATTGAGGCATATCAGAATAGGTTCTGGTCCTTGAGGCCTCCAGTCTAGATGAAAAACAAATAAACAGACATCAATCAAACTGTAATGGGCTATGGTAGGGCCTACAGTGGGCACAGGAGAAGAGAAGGTGGTGGCCAGGAAAGGTATTGCAGTGCAAGTGACCTGTGAAGGGAGACGCATGTCACATAGACACGATACATTCTCTGCTTAAAACCTTCCAGGGTTTCTTATCACAAGTGGTATATATCTCAGAGGCCTTACCACTACCTATTTAAGACAAGATAGTAAGAAACTAGGAAATTCATTGGCAAGTGGAATAGGGAAACTGAGGCAGATAGCTAAACACAATGACCAGGCAATTTATATGCAGGTGCAGATAGTCACCAAGGCCCTGAGTGCCTGGCAGGGAGCAAAATTGGGAAAGCAAGGACTTTGCCCCCAGGGTAACCTTTCCTCCCCGGAGATAATATCTAGGCCTCAGTTGTATTTAAGCTCCAGGCCCAGAAAAGCAGCAAAACCAGGTTAGCTACACCAGAACCAATGACTAAAGACCCTCTTCCCTGTCACTGACCAATCAGGGGAGACCAGGACCTTGAAAGGGCACACCTGGAGAATTACGTAATGAATATTCTACTGAAAACCTCCCTTGAGTCCTCCCATAAGATTCCCACCTACAAGAAAGAGCTAAAAGCCTCAAGACAAAGAACTTGACATTCATGGACTCTCGGGGTCAGCCTGCAGCCTGCGCCATTCCCTTTCGCTTCTTCTTCCTCCACTTCTTTCCGCACAGGCACGTGCCTCCTAAACTCTAAGGTAATGGGCAGCTGGCAGCTTGTTCCAGGCTAGCTGAACCTGTTTCCAAGGCACCTTTTTCTCTGACTTCCCAGTGAGCTAAGGGAGCCCAGCTTAGGCTCTCCTGTTGCTTATTCTGTGCTAGGCCCGTCTTTGTTTTACTGTCCTCAGCTTTAATAAGTGTATCCTCATAGTCACCTGGGCTTGAGTTGTGAAATCTTTCCTACATAAAGTCAAGAACCCACACACTACCGGCTGGCCCTAAGCAGACCTTCTCTAGGCCAGGTCCCCTTGTTCAGTAACACAACGAGACCGCATATAATTTGATTCTGTCCATTTTTCCACCTCACCTACATTTTCCCACTTCTTGAACAGGACAGTTTGTTCCTTTTTTTTTTTTTTTAAATCCTCACCAGTTTTCCATTGCTTTTAGAGAGAGAGAAAGGAGGCCGGGGGTGGGGCGGAGAGAGAGAATGTTGATGTGAGAAACATTGATCACTTGCCTCCTGTCTGCACCCCGACCAGGGATCAAGCCCACAACCTAGGTATGTGCCCTGACTGAGAATCAAACCCATGACTTTTTGGTGTACAGGAGAAGTTCAAACCAACCGAACCACACCAGCCAGGGCAGGACACTGTTTCCACAAAAGGTTTTGCTTTTCCTTCTACCTGTAACATTTTCGCTCAGGTACTCTCTACTGGCTGGCTCCACCGTGTCAATGGGTCTTTGCTCAAACATCACCTCCTCAGAAAGTCTTTCTTATTACCTGTGCCTAATATCACTTCTTCTCCAACTTGGTTCCATAATACCATCTTATTATCTGCATCCCATTTATCACTTTATGGATTTTATAATTTAAATATCTGATAGTTAACACAAACTCACAGGTAAAAGTTAAAGATAGTATAAAAGACATGCATTGAAAATTTAGCTCCATGCCTATCAGGCATGATGGCTTTGTCATGCATCAATTAAGCTATGGCTATATTTCCCAGAATTCTCTTTATGGATCTGTATTCATGTTAGTTATAAAAGAACTTTGCATGAGATTTGGAAGGCAAAATTGAAACAGCAGTCATGTTGTTTATTCTCTGAAAATCATGCAGGGTGCCAAGCACTGGGTCAGCTAGTGCATGGTGTCACTGGTCTGCTGGTCCTGTTGGCTTGTGACAGCATCCATACCCACATCTCCTCTGATCCTCATCAGATTCCCCCCTCAGCTCCTTTGAATCCTGGCCAAACATATGTGCAGCTCTGTGATGAAGAGCACCGGATTTTGCTGCAGGTTACCCATGCATGGGGCTAAAGTTGGAGGTGATAAGAGACAGACTTGGGCTCCAACTGGTCCATGTGAGTTCTAGTTACCCTCATGGGGTCCAGAGTGTAATTGTTCTCACGCACATCCAGCTTTTCTTCCTGACTGCTAGTCTAGCTGACCTGTAGTTGCCAGTGTTAGGCTCAACACTGACCACAGAAACAACAGCCTGCATAGACTTTCTACCCTTTTTTTTTTTAACTTTTTTTTTTTATTAAAGATTTTATTTCTTTTTAGAGAGAGGGGAAGGGAGGGAGAAAGAGAGGGAGAGAAACAGCAATGTATGGTTGCCTCTCACGTGGCCCTCACTGGGGACCTGGCCCGCAACCCAGGCATGTGCCCCAACTGGGAATCGAACCGGGACCCTCTGGTTCCCAGCCCACGCTCAATCCACTGAGCTACGCCAACCGGGCACTTTCTACCCTTTCATAGACAATTGTGTGAAGTCTAATTCCTACCATTAATATCTTATTCTGACTTCTCTGATTAAGCCTTAATCAACATACCAGATAATCACACTTTTTATCTGTTGAAGTAATTCTTATTCTACCCTCACTCTTTTTATTTTCAAATAAGGGAACACATGGTATATACTTTTCTGTATCTTGCTTTATCACCTAATAAGATATCTTAGAGATATTTCCATATCAATATATGGAGAATTTTCTCATTATTTTGTATAGTTGTATGTTATTCCATTGATAGGATACATCATACCTTATTTAACCAGTTCCACTTTGATGGAAATCTGAATTAAAATCTCATTTATGCGTGTGTGTGTTTACTTGCATGTTATTTACCACACAAAATAGTAAGGACCCTGAGACCAAAGGCCTTGTTTTTCTTGTATCATCAGCACCTAACAATGCCTAGCACATAATTTATTCTTAGTAAATAGTATATTGAAAAAACGAAGCACTTCTACACTTTTTCCATGGGTTATCTTATTCACATCCATACCCATTACTACTCTCGAATCTCTTTTTTTGGCCCAGGCTACTCTGAGGGACCCAGATACCTAACTATTCCACCTCTGCCTTAGTCAAGTATATCTAACAGCCTCCTGAACATCTCTACTTGAATGTCAAATGGAGGTCCTCTCAGTCAGTATTTTCAGACCTTAACTCCTAACTCCTAACCTCCTTCATCCTGCCCCTCCTTCTAGGCTCCAGTGCCCCATCTCTCTCTCTGACCTTGCTCATCCAATAGCACCAGGTCCCATTCATGTTCCATTGATGTGACAAGTGTTCTTAAGTGAACAGTATGCATGGATCAATAAGTCACAACTCTTACCATCCCTTCCCCACCAAGCTTCACATATAACCCCAGCTTAGGCTTCCTCCTCTCTTACTTCTAATAGGACACCAAGTTACTAGAGGACTCTTTTAAAAAAATGTTTTTTAAATTTATTTTTAGAGAAAGGGGAAGGGAAGGAGAAAGGAAGAGAAACATCAATGTGAGAAAGAAACATCAATCCATTGCTTCTTGTATATTCTCTGACCAAACCTGCAACCCAGGCATATGCTCTGACCAAGAATTGAACGAGCAACCTTTCAGTTTGTGGGATGGTGCCCAACTAACTGAGTAGCACAAGGTCAGGACTAATAGAGGACTCTTAAAACAATCATGATTGTGTCACTGCCCTAGCTAAAAGCTCTGTGAGATATATCTCCACCTCCATTCCCCAAACCTGTTATGCTAAAGGTCTTTTACATAACTGATTCCTTCCTTTTCATTTTGTATATGTCCTATTCTAGTTATCTATTGCTGTGTAATAAAGCAGCTCATATGTAGTGACTTAAGACAAAATTTGTTAGCATTTCTTGGTTCTGTATGTTGGCTGGGTTCAGTTGGATGATTCTCACTGGTGCCTCTTATTGGATCTGGAGTTATTTGAAGTTTAACATGGTTGGGCATCCCAATGGCTAGCAATTGATGCTGGCTGCCTACTAGGGGTTCAACTGGGCCTGTTGATAAGAATACCTATACATGGTTTGGACTTCTTACAGCATGGAAGGTGGTTTCTGAGGAGGAGCCTCTATAGTCTGGACATTTCAAGAGTTCTGAACAAAAGGAATAAGGCATCTTACAATCTAGCAGTAGAAATCACAGGTTATCACTTCTGTCACATTCTATTGGTCAAACAAGTGACTAAGGCCAACCCAAATTCAAAAGGAAAGGAAGTAGATTTCACATCTCAAAGAAGGAGCAAAAAATGTACTGCCATATTTAATCGACCATGCTCCACCTTCTGGATACAAATTATTATTATTATTACTATTATTATTATTATTATTTTTTTTTTTTAGAGAGAGGAGAAGAGAGAGAGAAAGAGCAATGTATGGTTGCCTCTCACATGGCCCTCACTGGGGACCTGGCCTGCAACCCAGGCATGCGCCCCACTGGGAATCGAACCGGGACCCTCTGGTTCCCAGCCCGCGCTCAATCCACTGAGCTACACCAGCCGGGCTGGATACAAATTATTTATATTTCATGTATAAAATATGCTCACCTCCTCCCAAGGACCCCCAAAGTTCTCATTCCAACACATTATTGGCCCATAATGGATATTGTCATGTAAATCAGGTCCAGGTGTGATGAGGCTCTTCAGCTATGATTCCTCATGAACAACTTCTTGAGTACTGTTCCTCTTGATCTGAAGACCTGTGAGCTGCAGACATATTATCTGCTCTCCACTGACCCAACAAATAGAGTTAACAAATATTAGATAACCAGAGCATACACTTCTGTTCAAAAACGGGAAAAGCAGGAGTGATGTAGTTCCAACTGGGTCATAGCAATTCTGAAATCCAGTTAGGCCCATATTGTCAGTTCTTTGATTAAGATCTAATCCTGCTCTCTGAGAATGATTCTCTGCAACTCTTGACTCCATCCTCTTGGCCCATGGGTTTCTTCTGAGTCTTCTTTCTTTTCCATAAGAAATAGCCCACATTTGCATTTCAAAAGGCTTCTCAGTCTGCTTCTTAGAAGACTAGGGGTTCAAAAGTTTCTCTTTGTCTTTGTGCTGTGACTTTTCTTGTGTTTTCTAGTTGCTACATTTTCAAAACTAGCATTTTTAATGGCTGCAGAATGGGGTGGCATTATCATGATTCTTTGCCTTTGAGACTATTTCCAAATCTCCCTGAATACTCTGTAAATGGTACTCATTGAGCACCTACTGTGTCCCACACTCTTCTAGGAATCAGGGATATAGCAATGAATTAAACACACAAAAATCCCCACCCTTATGGAACTGCCATTCTAGTGGGGGAGATGACAATAAGCAAACAAGTAAGCAATATAAAGAAACAAAAAAGCAGGAAGGGAAATAGCAAGTACGTGTTTTGTATCCAGTGGTAATAGAAAGGTGAACTTCAGTTTTAAATAGGGAAGGCTATTCTCACCAAGAAGATGATATTCAAGACCTGAGGAAAGTGAGGGAATAGCCATACAGATATCTGAGGGAAGAGTTTCAGATAGAAAGAAACACAACTGCAAAGGCCCAAGTTATTGTGTGTCTTCTCTTTTCTTAAACTATTAATAGTATAGTTTGAATAGACTGATCAGAGGAGACATTAAAAGGAGATGACATCTGAGAGGTATTTTTGGTTTGGATCTTTTGTTTGTAAAGCCTTTAGTTTCTACTTTGATCTATGGGAAGATTTTGAGCAGGAGAATGACATTGTTTGACATTTTTATACAATTACTCTGGCTGCTGTATTGAGAATTGGCAGATGAGGTAGAGGCAGGAAACCAAGGTTATTGCAATAATCCAGGTATCCAGGTGAGAAATGGTGGCAGTTCAGACCAAATAGTAGCAGAGATAGTAAGAAGTCACATTCTGGATCTCTTTTGAAGGCTATGGATAAGGGGTACGAGAGATAGAGAGGGGAGTTGAATTAGTTTCCTAGGGCTCCTGAAACATATCATCACAAACTTGGTAGTTTCAAACAATAGAATTATATCCTTTCACAAACACCTCAAATACAAAAGTATAAAATCAAAGTGCCCCCTCCCTTTTTTATTACCTCTTTCAGCTTCTGGTGGTTGTTGGCATTTTTGGGCCTATGGGTACTTGCTCCAGTCTCTTACACCACCTTCACATAGACTTCTCCTTGTGTTTGTACTCTGTATGTCTCTTTTAAGTGTTGTCGGTGGAAATTAGATGCTCCACATGATCACAAGGAAAACATTCAAGGACCCACGCATGGGAGATTGTGAGGTGGCAAGATGGTTTATTCATGTGGAAATAGAAGCTGCCCCCTGGATTTCAAATGTCCCATCTCCCTCTGTCCTGCCATGAAAGTCAAGGCTAGAAATAGAGTCCATGTCCAGAGATTCTGTTCCATACAAAGTACAATCCAGTCCAACATCTGGCTAACTTAACGTGTGTTTCCAGCTGTAGTTCATTGCTGTGCTGCGGTATTCAGCCTCCCTTCTGGAGCCTGAATATGGAGTCCCCATGGCCATGCGCCGTGTGCCTGGTAAGGCCACATGGTTGTGTGCTCCCAGGTGAGAGAGCATACAAATTCATAGGTGACTCTGTTACCAGTTGGGCAAGAGAGTTTCTTTGTTCCCCTGGGATTATATTAGTTTGGGTTTGGGTCAGACAAGGTGCCCTTTCAAAAGAATCAATCAACTTCCCAGTCTTCCATGGGCTTTGGAACGGCCCACCTCCTAACCAATCCCTTCTTTCCTCAGGAGAGACTGATAGGCTTCTTTGGTCAGGCACCTCCCCCTGTGCCATTTTGACTTCTGTTGTACATGTACCTTCTTTACCCTGATCCCACCTAGCAATCTGGTACTAGAGGGTGGAAGGAAGGAGTGTTAACCTCTTGGCTGAGCACAATGCTGTGGTCCCTTGGAGTGTGAAGCTGTAGCTTCCTGGTGAAGATAACAGACTTATGTCCTCAATTTTATTAACTCAATGTCTAGTTCCCTTTTGCTCCTCTTCTCAATATCTAGCTAAACACTAACAGTAACATAAGGACACTTATATTGGATTTAGGACACACCTGGACATTCAGGTTACATCCACACGTTGCAGGATGTGGGTATATCTTTTAGGTGGTCACTATTAAACCCACTACGTGAGTCAAGAATAATTACAGTGTTTGGACTGAGCAACTAAATTAATAAAGTTTGCATGAACTAAGATAAAAAAAATACTATGAGAAGAGCATATTGCTGAAGATGAAGTTCCAAGTTGGCCTTAATGTGTTTAGTTGGGATAGGGTGCTCCATCTTCCTATGAGTTCTTGTAAACAAAAGTCCAGCCGTAACTGCTTTGGCTCAGTTAAATTGGCATCATCCTGCAAACTGAAAGGTCACCATTTTGATTCCCAGTCAGGGCACATGACTGGGTTGTAGGAGAGATCCCCAGTGGGGGTGTGTGAGAGGCAAGTGATTGATGTTTCTCTCATGCATCAATATTTCTCTTCTTCTCTTTCAACCTCCCTTCCTCTCTCTCTAAACATAAATAAATAAATAAATAATCTTAAAAAAAAAAAACAAAGGTCCAGACTTCTGGTCAAGATGGAGGCACAGGTAAACATGGCTCACCTCCTCACACAACCACACCAAAACTTACAACTAAACTACGAAACAGTTATCACTGAGAACCATCAGAAAATTGAGCTGTATGGAACCAAAGAATTAAAAAAGTCACATTCATTCAGACAGGTAGGATGGGCAGAGATGCAGAGACATGGAGACACAGAACAGACTGGTTCTAGTGCCAGGAAGATAAGTCACCATAACTTCTGGCTGTAAAAACTAGTGGGGTTTGGGGTAGCAAAAGAAACCACAGGGTTCTCAGTTATCTCCTCTTAGAGGCCCACAAGGGACTTACTCAGACTCACTCCCTCTGGGCTCTGGCACTGAGGCAGCAGCTTGAAGGACACTAGAGGCATACAAGGAGGAACTGAAGTGTCTGGCATCAGGGCAAGAGCTGGGTACAGCTTCCTTCTGGACAAAACTCCAGAGGCCAGGTAATGCCCATTGTTCCTTTTCTGAGCCCTCCCCCACAGAGCAAGGGACCATATCTAAGAATCCATAAACCTGGTTCCAACAGGTTACTCTGTTCTGGTCATTAATTAAGGCTCTGCCCCATCCAATTTACAGGCCCACCCAAGTGGTTAACAGTGGCTTTTCTACATTAACCTATGCTACTAAGACAGGCAGTCAGAGCAGTTGTACCAAATACACAGAAATAAACACAGGGAGGCTGCGATAATGACAAGACAAAAATATATAGCCCAAATGAAAGAACAGAATAAGATTCCAGAAAAAGAACTAAACAAAATGAAGGTAAGCAATCTCAGATGCAGAGTTCAAAACACTGGTTATTAGGATGCTCCAGGAACTCAGTAGGTACTTCAACAGCATAAAAATGATCCAATCAGAAGTTAAGGTTACACTAAGTGAAATTAAGAAAAATTTACAGGGAACAGTGGAGGGGAAGAAGACAAGAATCAAATCAATGATTTGGAACATAAGGAAGAAAAAAACCATTCCATCAGAACAGCAAAAAGAAAAAAGAATTAAAAAAACAAACAAACAAAAAACACGAGGATAGGCTAAGGAGCCTTTGGGACATCTTCTAATATACCAACATTCTAGCCATAGGGATGTGGAAGAAGAAGAGAAAGAACAAGAAATTGAAAATTTATTTGAACAAATAATGGAAGGAAACTTCCCTAATTTGGCGAGGGAAATAGACATACAAATCCAGGAAGCACAAAGTCCCAAACAAGATGGATGCAAAGAGGACCACACTAAGACACATCATAATTAAAATGACAAAGGTAAAGATAAAGAGAAAATCTTAAAAGCATCAAGAGAAAAGTAGAGAGTTACTTACAAAAGAGTTCCCATAAAACTGTCAGCTGATTTCCCAAAAGAAACTTGCAGGCAAGAAGGGAATGGCAAGAAGTATTCAAAGTTCTGAAAGGCAAGGACCTACATCCAAGATTACTCTATCCAGCAAAGCTATCATTTAGAATGGAAGGGCAGATAAAGAGCTTCTCTGACAAGGAGAAGCTAAAGAAGTTCATCATCATCAAGTCACTATTCTATGAAATGTTAAAGGGACTTACTTAAGAAAAAGAAGATCGAAACTATGAACATTAAAATGGCAATAAATTCACAACTATCAACAACTGAATCTAAAAAACATACTAAGCAAACAAGCAGAACAGAAACGGAATCATAGATATGGAGATAATTTGGATGGTTACTGAGTGGGGGATAATGAGGGAAAAGGTGCAAGGATTAAGAAGTACAAATTGAGCCCTGGCTGGTGTGGCTCAGTGGATTGAGTACCAGCCTGCAAACCAAAGGGTCACTGGTTTGATTCCCAGTCAGGGCATATGCCTAGGATGCAGGCCAGGTCCCCAGTAGGGGGTGCACAAGAGTCAACCACAAATTGATGTTTCTCTCCCTCTCCCTTCTTTCCCCTCCCTAAAAATAATTAAATAAAATCTTAAAAAAAAAAAGTACAGGACTTCCAGCTAAGATGGAGGCATAGGTAGACACGCTGTGCCTCTTCACACAACCAAAAATTGGAAAACAACAATTTAAAAACAAAAAAACAACCAGAACTGACAGAAAATCAAACTTTATGGAAGTCCGGCAACCAAAGAGGTACAGACATGTTTATCCAGACTGGGTAAGCAGGGTGGAGCCAGGAGCACGGCCAGACGGCTGTTTGTGAAGCCATGGGAACCGAGGCTGGCAGACCCAGACCCAGGAGGACCCAGGCCAGTGTGGGGGACGGTCTTGCATTCACGCACAGATAAACTGGGAGAAAAAACTGGGTTGTGAAGCCAGGCATGCAGTGCTGAGACAGGCTGGGGAGATCGTGGCTGGCAGACCCAGAGGGACCCAGGCCATTGGAGCAGACATCCCACATTTGCACGCAGATAAAGCAGAAGAAAAAGTTGAGGAGCAGAGCAGACCGCACAGCCCAGGGGCCCAGATAGTGGAAATAAAGCCTCAAACCACCAATTGAAAACACCTGTGGGGGTTGAGGCGGCAGTGGGAGGAACACCCAGCCTCACAGGGGAATTTGTTGAAGAGACCCACAGAATCCTAGAACAAGCCCGGCCATGTGGGAATAGGCACCAAAAGGGCCCAATTTGCTTGTGGGTAGTGAGCAGAGCAAGCGCCATTGTGACCTCTCAGACCCCTTTCCCACAGATAATGTCACTACACAATGACATGTGCTACCCCGCCCTGGTGAACACCTAAGGCTCCGTCCGCCCCCTTATATGTAACAGGCACACCAAGAGAAAAAAAAAATGGCCCTAATGAAAGAGAAGATCAAAACTCCAGAAAAAAATACAATTAAGCCATGAAGAGTTAGCCAACCTATCAGATGCACAGTTCAAAACACTGGTAATCAGGATGCTCACAGAATTGGTTGAATTTGGTCACAAATTAGATGAAAAAATGAAGGATGAGCTAAAGAAAATGAGAGGAAATGTGCAGGGAACCAACAGAGATGGGAAGGAAACTGGAACTCAAATCAACGGTGTGGACCAGAAGGAAGAAAAAAACATTGAACCAGAAAAGAATGAAGAAACAAGAATTCAAAAAAATGAGGAGAGGCTTAGGAACCTCCGGGACATCTCTAAACGTTCCAACATCCGAATTATAGGGGTGCCAGAAGGAGAAGAGGAAGATCAAGGGATTGAAAACTTATTTGAACAAATAATGAAAGAGAACTTTCCCAATCTGGCAAAGGAAATAGACTTCCAGGAAGTCCAGGAAGCTCAGAGAGTCCCAAAGAAGTTAGACCCAAAGACAAACACACCAAGGTATATCATCATTAAGTTACCCAAGATTAAAAATAAGGAGAGAATCTTACAAGCAGTAAGAGAAAAGGGGACAGTTACCTACAAAGGAGTTCCCATAAGACTGTCAGCTGATTTCTCAAAAGAGACCTTTCAGGCAAGAAGGGGCTGGAAAGAAGTTTACCAAGTCATGAAAGACAAGGACCTACATCCAAGATTACTCTATCCAGCAAAACTTTCATTAGAATGGAAGGGCAGATAAAGTGCTTCTCAGATAAGGCCAAGTTCAAGGAGTTCATCATCACCCAGCATTTATAATATGAAATGTTAAAGGGAATTATATAAGACATGGAGGGATATCAACAGGGGAGTGGTAGGGGGAGAGAGGGGGAAAAGGTACACAGAATAAGTAGCATAAATGGTAGGTAGAAAACAGACAGCGGGAGGTTAAAAATAGTATAGGAAATGTAGAAGCCAAAGAACGTATGTGTATGACCCATGGACAAGAACTAAAGGAGGAGGAAAATGGAGGGGGTGGTATGTGGGGCAGAGGGGAATAAAGGGGGGTAATGGGACAACTGTAATAGCTTAATCTATAAAATATATTTTAAAAAATAAATAAAAGCTAAAAATATTTAATTAAATTAAAAAAAGAAATATAAATTGGTAGTTACAAAATAGATAGGGGGATGTTAAAAATAGTGTAGGAAATGGAGTAGACAAAGAACTTATATGCATGATCCATGGACATGGACTAAATGGGGGGTGTTGCCAGGAGGAGGGAGCATTGCTGGGTGTAGGGGTGCAAAGGGGGGAAAACTGGGACAACTATAATAGTATAATCAATAAAGTATATATTTTAAAAGTCCAGAGATACTTTTTTAAAAAGAAATTTAGAGAGTTTATTCATATAATGATTTTCAAAACAGGAAATGTAACCCTCAATATAAACTGAGAATATGTTCCAAAATGGAAGTGATATCTCAGGGTATATAAAGGAAAAGGTTGTCAGGAGCTCCCAGGAAAAAAGATGAGTTTATACAGGGGGAAAAAAACTCCATAAACTTATATCATTCATTTTCTGGTTGTTAGGGTCAACTAGAATTTCAATGGATGGCTGACTCAGTGATGAAGCAAGAGATGTTGTGAATTGAGAGCAATTGGTAATGTATGATTAAGCATTTATCCAGTCCTAGTTTCAGCCAGGCCTTTAGAACAAAAAGGCTCTCTTTGATCACACAATTATAGTACAGAGAGTATCATTTAACAATGATGCAAGCAGTACTATTTATCAAACAGTACAATACCATGGGGGTTGGGGGTAGTGAAGCTGCTGGGTCTGCAGGCCATTTCAGAGCCCAAAAGGACAAAGGTAATGCTCTGCAAGCAGCTTCAGAGCTGAATATTGGGCAACAAATAATGAAATTAAAGTTCTCACAAGTCCTCATTTTCTACTTTTCATCAAACCTCAAGGAATGCCAGGGTGCTGATTAGTCTGTGATGAATTCAGTTTCTCATTTTGAGTTTCACTATTATTTCCAGAGTGGTATGGCTCCTTGCTCTGGGTCTTTTTTATTTATGGGGGAGAAAAATGAGGACAAAGTTTAATAGGGGGTTAGTCCTGTTGGCCAAAGTCTGTAAGACTGGGTGATAGGACAAAAGGAGTTAGAGTGGCAGTCCTGGCTGGTGTGGCTCAGTGGATTGAGTGCCAGCCTAAGAACCAAAGGGTCACTGGTTCCATTCCCAGTCAAGGCACATGCCTGTGCTGTGGGCCAGGTCTCCAGTAGGGGGCACACAAGAGCAACCACACATTGATGTTTCTCTCCCTTTCTCCCTGCCTACCCCTCTCTCTAAAAACAAATAAATAAAATCCTAAAAAGAAAAAAGAAACTGAAAACTCATTGGAAAAAATAGTGAAAGGAAACATCCAAGATGGAGGCGTAGGTAGAAACCCTTCACTTCCTCTCACATCCGAAAGAAGGATAACAAGCAATCTAAAAACAATAAACAACCAAAAGTGCCAGAAAATCAAACTGCATGGAACTCCGACAACCAAGGAATTAAAGAAACCGTCAACCAGACCAACCAGACAGACTGGTAGGAGGGAGATGGGAAGATGGGCAGATGGAGTGAACTCAGGGCAAGGCAGCAGACCGTGGGGGTGGGACTGGCTGAAAAGACCTGCAGTGAGATGGCAGACCATGCAGGCAGGGCTGGCTGAATGGGAAACTGAGACTCAGAGCTGACTGTGGACCTCGGCGGGGGTTGCCTGCCATGGCAGGAAAAACTCCCAGTCTCACATGAGAGTTTGTTGGAAAGTGGGACTAGAACACAGCAAGTGAGCTGCATTGTTCCCTCTCTGACCCCTCCCCAACAGACAGCACCACAACACAGCAAAGAGGGTTGCCCTGCCCTGGAAATACCTGAGGCCCCACCCCCTTATAACTTAACAGGTGTGCCAAGTAAAGAAATATGGCCCAAACGAAAGAACAGAGCAAAACTCCAGAGAAAGACCTAAGTGATGAGGAGGTAGCCAACCTATCTGGGGTGGAATTCAAAACACTGGTAATCAGGATGCTCACAGAGCTGATTGAGTTTGGTCACAAAGTGATAGAACAAATGAAGCCTATCCAAAGTGAAATAAAGCAAAATATTCAGGGAACCAACAGTGATAGGAAGAAAACCAGGACTCAAATCAATGAATTGGAACAAAAGGAAGAAATAAACATTCAACCAGAAAGGAATGAAGAAACCAGAATTCAAAAAAATGAAGACTGGCTTAGGAACTCTGGGACAACTTATTTTAAACATTCCAACATCCAATTATAGGGGTGCCAGAAGGAGAAGAGGAAGATCAAGGGATTGAAAATTTATTTGAACAAATAATGAAGGAAAACTTCCCCAATCTGGTGAAGGAAATAGAATTCCAGGAATTCCAGGAAGCTCAGAGAGTCCCAAAGAAGTTGGGCCCAAAGAGGAACACACCAAGGCACATCATCATTAAGTTACCCAAGATTAAAGATAAAGAAAGGAGCCCTGGCTGGTGTAGCTCAGTGGATTGAACGCGGGCTGGGAATCAAAGGGTCAGATTCGATTCCCAGTCAGGGCACATGCCTGGGTTGCAGGCCAGGTCCCCAGTGAGGGCCATGTGAGAGGCAACCATACATTGCTGTTTCTGTCCCTCTCTGTCTCCCTCCCTTCCCCTCTCTCTAAAAATAAAAAAATAAAATCTTTAAAAAAAAGATAAAGAAAGAATCCTAAAAGAAATAAGAGGAAAGGAGACAGTTACCTACAAAGGAGTGCCCATAAGACTGTATCAGCTGATTTCTCAAAAGAAACCTTCCATGCAAGATGCATTTGGAAAGAAGTATTTGAAGTCATGAAAGGCAAGGATCTACATCCAAGATTACTGTATCCAGCAAAGCTTTCATTTAGAATGGAAGGGCAGATAAAGTGCTTCTCAGATAAGGTCAAGTTAAAGGAGTTCATCATCACCCAGCCCTTATTACATGAAATATTAAAGGGACTTATCTAAGAAATTGAAGAAGATCAAAAACTATAAACAGTAAAATGACAACAAACTCACAACTATCAACAACTGAACCAAAAAAACCCCACAACAACAATGAAAAAACAATACTAAGTAAACAACTAGAACAGGTACAGAATCAGAGAAATAGACATCGCATGGAGGGTTTTCAGTGGGGAGGAGGAGGGAAAGAACGGGGAGGGGGAAGGTACAAGGAATAAGAAGCATAATTGGTAGGCATAAAATAGATGGGGAGAGGTTAAGAATAGCAGAGGAAACAGAGAAATCAAAGAACTCATATGTACAACCCATGACCATGAACTAAGGGGGAGAATGAACTAAGGGTACAGCCCTCCAGGGTTGTAGGGTGCAGGGCGGTGCAGGGCGGAGGGGGGATAAAAGGGGAAAATTGGAAAACCTATAATAGCATAATCAATAAAATATACATTAAAAAACATGATCTCACTTATCATGTGAGGAATATAATGAACACAATAAACTAACAAACAAAATAGTAACTGAAGTTTAGATACATCAAACAGACTGACAGCTGTTGGAAAGGAAGCAGGTGGGTGGGGAGTGGGGGCAGGATGAAAGATGGCAAAGGGATTAACAAAAGAGCATTTATGCACAACTCATCAAGAAGGACAACAATCTGGGGACTGGCTTGGGGAGGGTAAGGGTGGCACTTGGGGGAGGTGGGGAAAGGGAGAAAAAGCAGGAGCAACTATAATGGTATAAACAACAAGAATAAAATGTAAAAAAAGTATTAGATATTAATAAATTTAAAGACATGTCTGTTTTAATTCAACTAAACTTACATTAGTTTCAATATTAAATTTTTTTTCCAGATCATGTGATCCTGAAATGCATTTAGGTTTCTTTCTGTTATGTTTCTTAATCTACATAACTGCTTAATTTCTTTAAGCCAATTAAACACAGCTCTTTAGATAAGCTAATTTTAATATTTCCTCAGAGGTAAATACACATACGTATCTATAGACAAACAGAGACCTGATAGTTTCGATCTAAAAAGTTTAAAAATAAGGCAGGTATATAAGGCAAAAGGGAAAAATTCATTAATTTATAGCAGTTAAAATAAATTTATTCATTCAGGTGGCTAAGCCTTTAAGATTTTTATTTTGACCTTGATAAACAATTTTTAAAGAGACTGTGGGCAGGACAGAGGGCTGCTTAGGCAAGGGAGCCTTTTGGCGACTTGTATTTTTAAAAAATGCTTTCTTTTCCCATCTTTTTTTCTTTCCTTTGGTTTCTTCAGGAAGCTGAGGGCTGTGTTTATATTTTAATCTGTAGGACTTTAAAAGTTACTGAAGCTTAGAAAATCCTGTTAGATTTAATTGTCAAATTTTTGAACATAGTGTTGTTAGATTCTTTGAATTTCTTGTCAGGTTTCAGGCAGGATAAACAGTAAGAACTTTTTTTTAAAGATTTTCTTTTTATTTATTTTTTAGAGAGAGGGGAAGGAGGGAGAAAGAGAGGGAGAGAAACAGCAGTGTGTGGTTGCTTCTCACATGGCCCTCACGGGGACCTGGCCCGCAACCCAGGCATGTGCCCTGACTGGGAATCGAACTGGGACTGCTTGGTTCCCAGCCTGCGCTCAATCCACTGAGCTACACCAGCCAGGGAACAGTAAGAACTTTTAAAGTCCAAATAGCCAAAGTTTCTTTTAGGATTCATTTAGAAATTAATTTGTCTTCTGCAAACTTTTGTTTATCGAATAAAGAATGCATTTTATTGTCTCCAAAAGGTTTGGATTCCTCTCCTTGTGAAATCTCTCTCTTAAAAAAAATATTTTGTTGATTATGCTATTACTGTTGTCCCAATTTTCTCCCCTTGCCCTACTCCACCTGGTACCCCCATTCCCTCTAGCAATCCCCCCCCCTGCTTAGTTAGTGCCTATGGGTCCTGCATATAAGTATTCTGGCTTATCCATTTCCTATACTATTCTTAACCTCTCCCCATCTAATTGTACCTATCAATTGTGCTTCTTAATCACTACACCTTTTCCTCCTTCTCCCTCCCAGTTGATAACCCTCCAAATGATCTCCATAGCTATGATTCTGTTCCTGTTCTGGTTGTTTGCTTAGTTTGTTTTAAATATTTTATTTATTGATTTTTAGAGAGAGGGGAAAGAAGGGGGAAAGGGAGCGAAACATCAATGTGTGGTTGCCTCTTGAGCACCTGCTATTGGCAACAACCCAAGCATGTGCCCTAGACTGGGAATCGAATCAGCGACCCTCTGGTTCTCAGGTTGGCACTCAATCTACTGAGCTACCCCTGCTAGGGGCTTAGTTATTTTTTAAAATTTAGTTGTTGATAGTTGTGAATTTGTTGCCATTTTAATGTTCATAATTTTGATCTTCTTTTTTTCATTAAATAAGTCCCTTTAATATTTCATGTAATAATGGCTTGGTGATGATGGACTCCTTTAGCTTTACCTCGTCTGGGAAGCACTTTATCTGCACTGTCATTCTAAATGATAGCTTTGCTGGATAGAGTAATCTAGGTTGTAGGTCCTCACTTTTCATTACTTTGAATATTTCTTGCCAGTCTTTTCTTGTGTGGAAAGTTTCTTTTGAGAAATCAGCTGACAGTCTTATGAGAACTCCTTTGTAGGTAACTCTCTGCTTTTTTTCTTGCTGCTTTTAAGATTATTTTTTTATCCTTACCTTTGGCATATTAATTAGGATCTATCATGGTATGGTCCTGTTTGGGCCCAACTTGTTTGGGACTCTTTGTGCCTCCTGATTTATATGCCTATTTCCTGCACCAAATTAGGGAAATTTTCTTTCATTATTTTTTCCAATAAGCTTTTAATTTCTTGCTCTTTTTCTTCTGGCATCCCTATGAATCGAACCAGTGACCCCTTGGTTCTCAGGCTGGCACTCAATCCACTGAGCCACACCAGCCAGGGCAAAAATCCAGCATTTTCTTTCACTGCCCCAACTCCAATTGATTTTTATGGCCAGAAGTTATGGGGATTTATCTTCCTGGCACTGGAACCCTGGGAAGTGCAGTTTGGCCAGGGGCTTGGATCTCTCACTCCCAAGGTATTCCTCCCAATTTTTATACACTCTATGTGAATGTGGGATCATCTGTTCCACCACCGCCTCTCAGCACCCCACCACATCTGTTCACTTCTCTGCCTGTCTTCACAACTCCACCCCTCCTACCCGTCTGGATTAATGTGGCTTCTTCAAATCCTTGGTTGTCGGACTTCCATACAGCTCAATTTTCTGATGGTTCTAGGTGTTATTTCTTTTGAGAGCTAGTTGTAATTCTTTCTATTGTTGCATGCAGAGGTGAAGTGTGTCTACTCACATCTCCCTCCTGACCAGAAATACTCTCTCTCTCTCTCTTTAATGACTACATAGCAAGCAAAGACAATAAAAGGAAACAAAAGCTCACAATAGCAAGTGAGTACTCATGCGCCGGGGAAACTCCTGCAGAGCTGCCCGTAGTGAGGTGCAGGAAGCTGGAGGAGAGTCTGTGAAGGGCTTTGAAGAAAAGAGGGTTCCAGGAAGTTTGAAACTAAGGGAGGAATGGCTCTGTTTGGGAATTTCAGTTCATTAAAGTATCATCCTGATACACCAAGGTTGCAGGTTTGATCTCCAGTCAGGGCACATACAAGAAGCAACAAATAAATGCATAATAAGTAGAAAAACAAATTGTTGTTTCTCTCTCAAATATCAATCAATAAATTCTAAAAAGAAACTTAAAAAAAAGAAACTAAGGGAGGAGAGTCACTAGCACAAGTCTCCTCTTCTAATTTCTGGAGGCATTTATTAAGTTTAGAATTATTTTCTTGGAGGGGTGCAGTGGTTTTCCATGGCCTCGGGTTGAGGCTCAAAATACCAATAATAGAAAGCCTCACATTTTCTTTGGCAAGTTTGAAAATCTTGGCATTTGAGTTGAGACTTCAAATAAGTCAGTTTGGAAATTTTGAAAGCATCCATTTTGGCGAAAAACATTATAAATTGTCCCATGTAATTCTTGTCCAGAGACTAAGCCAATCGCAACTATTGGGACAACAAGTTACTGAATATATATCTTGTAGGGGGGCTGGATGGTGGCTTCAGAGGTCATTTTAGAGCTAAAATTATTTACTACCTCAAGGTGTCCCTTCCTGCGTATCTTAAGAAAGATTTTTGCCCAAGATTTTATTAGTAAATCTTACTCTTGTGATCCCTTATGGAGGCTTCCCTTCCTGAAAACTTTACAGAGGGGGTCCCTCCCTTACGAATAAAACTGTCAGAATAAAACTCTCAGATCTCTACCAAAAGTGTGGGAGATCAAGGATTTGAGAGGACTCACCTACGCATGCCTTCTAACTAAGGTGAACTAAGACAACTTGAACTCAAAGGGATCTGCATGTGCCTGACACGTGAGTTCCACAATCCCCATCCTCATTGCCATTAATCTAAACAAACATCCAGAGATACTTTTTTTAAAAAGATTTTATTAATTTATTTCTAGAGAGAGGGAAATGGAGGGAGAAAGTGAGGGAGAGAAATATAGATGTGCCATTGGTTGCCTCTCCCACACCCCCAACTGGGTACCTGGCCTGGGACCCAGGCATGTGCCCTGACTGGGATGGAATTGGCGACCCTCTGGTTTGCAGGCCGGCACTCAATCCACTGAGCCACAGCAGTCAAGGACAGAGATACTTTAACATAAATAAGTAAATTTAGAGAGAGTTTATTCATATAATGATTTGCAAATCATAGCCCTCATTATGAACAAAGAATATGTTCCAAAAATGGATGCAATAGGCCAGTGTTTATAAAGGCAAAAGTTGCAAGGAACTGCTGATTAAAGAGATGAGTTGCTAGGGGAAATAAGATCATAAACTTACATCTTTTTTTTTTTTTTTTTTGATTGGTAGGGGCAACTGGACTTTCAATGGATGGCTGACTCACTGTTGAAGCAAGTGGGGTTGCAAAGTGAGAACCATGGGCAATATATGATTAGGCTTTTATGAAGTACTAGTTTTAGCCCAGGCCTGTGGAAAAATAAAGCTGCTTTGATCACATAATCGTAATAAGGACAAAAAAAGGAGTTCTATGGAAAGTAACCTCAGAGGATGATCTGATCTTAAATTCCTAACTGGGTAGGTCATGGTGGGTGGTCATGCACCAAGTCTGCAACTTCTTTAGTGAAAAGTTTTAAGCCAGCCTGTCCATTATTCTTGTGAGTCTAGGTTAACACAGCTTTGAAATGCCAGAATACCCCTCAAAGGGGTAGAAATCCTAAAAAGTATGCATAATCTTGTTAACTATCTTGTGATCCAATCTCTATCTTGCTTTTTCCAATCTTCCTTATGTCTTCTCCATAATTTCAAATACATAAAAGAAAGTGCAAAATTGTTATTTTCCAGAACATTTGATGCTAGTTCTCCGGCCTATGTCATTAATTTGGCTCAAATAATTCATAAAAATTCTGTACAGGTTTGGATGTTCTTACGTCTCAATAGTACAGGGAGTATTATTTTAACAACAATGCAAGGAGTACGGTTTATCAAACAGTACAATCAACAGAGGGGTGCTCCTGGCTCTGCAGGCCATTTCAGAGCCCAAAAGGGCAAAGTTAGGCTCTGCATGAAGCTTCAGAGCTGAAGTTGTAAAAATCCAAATATTGGGCCACAAATTATGAAATTATGTTTTTATAAATCCTCACTCTTCTGCCAATCTGTTCTGCTAATGTCTAATAACTCACTTCTGTGTATCACTCCGCTACCATCAGTGCAGTCATTTCCAGTTTATTAGAAAGCTCCCACACATTAGCATCAAATACTTGGTTCAAATCCCTGCACTGCCACTTCCTCTGTAAGTTAGGTCAAGTGACCTGTGATGGGTTTCAGTTTCCTATTTGCAAAATGATGAACATCTTTCAAGCCATTAAAGTGAGGACAAATGGAAACGATCCAAAAGTGTAATACAGGTTACATTGGCGCTCAGGAAATATGGATGCTCTTTGTTAACTTGCTGTAAGTTTGTGATATAACCACTGTCTTGTCTCCCACTACTCAGAGATTTCTCCCAGGGAAAGCCCGTTCTAGAGTAAACTTTGTTGATCTTGAATAGCTCAGGGCACATAATTACTTCGTTGATTATCGGGGCCTTCGAGAGAGCGACACTAGCGGACGGCCCAGTTTACCCTGGTCTTCTCTCCGGCCGCCCGCTTCCGCCCACTTCGTTATTATGGGGGGAACCAGAGGACCGCTTGGAAACCTCAGGTCCTGGGTTCAACATGGCGCCGTCCTCCTCCTTGCAGGAGCCTCAAAGATGGCGACAACCACTAGGGGCAGACATGTTTACCCCACGTGATCCAAGCCCAGGCCTGAGGCTCCCCGAACGTGACGCCGGGTTGAGGCGGGGCTCCTTCCTTACGCCCTTGACGTAAAACTCCTCGTGACAGGTACTTCCGCTCGGGGCGGGGGCGGTGGCGGAAGTGGGAGAGGAGCCGGAGTCTTGGCCATAAAGCCCGAGGCGGCGGCCGCATTGGTGTTGGAGTATTAGAGAGCGCCGAGGAGACCGCTGGAATCGGAGCTTGGGCTTCTGTCCCGGTCTTCGCTTGCGTCTCCTTCTTCGCAGGAGCCCTCGTGACACGCCCGGCCCGGTGCTCCCAGCGGAGCGGTCGAGGTAAGCAGCGGGCCCAGCCCGGCCAGCTGCCTGGCCCCATCCCCCTCTTGAGCTCCTCGGTCGCCAAGCCTCGCGTCATCCCCTTGTTGGTCAGGCTCTGGGTCCAGAAGGGGACTCGCTGGGAAAGGCCGCGTCGCGTCGCTCAGGGCCCAGTGGCAAGCCCGGCCTGGGAGAGTTCAGAGGTCGCTGGCTGTGACCTCTGGCCCCGTTACCGGTCTGGGGCCAGTGGTCACGGACGCCTCATTTGTGGGTCGCGTCAAGGCCGGAGACCCGGGAAGGTTTCTTGACGCGGGTGGCCGCAGAGCACTGGGAGCCCTGTGCTCGCTGCGGGACGCGCTAACCGGTTGCTTTCCTTGGAGCAGCGAGCCGGAGGGTGTCGGAGCCGATCCTCAGCTGCTGTGTCGGGCGATGCAAAATAGACGCTATCATTCGCGCGGGCAGTGGTGAAATCGCCCACGTCTGAGCCACGTTCCCATCTGTTCATTTGAACAGCCTGACCCTTTTAGTGCTTGAAGTTCCCTGACAGCAACTGAATCAGAGCGTTGAGTCAGGTCACGTGTACGGGGATGACCTCAAACACTTTTATACATGTGACACGCCTCTGGCTCTGGGAGGCAAGGAGCTTTTTATCGTAAACATGTTATGGTAAATCCTGAAGGAAGTTTTCCAACTTACTGGGGGAAGGCGGTGGTCGGCTCTAGAACTGTGTTTGAATACCACCCGCGTCGGGAGCCTCTTACTGCATAATGGTTCCTAAAATTGGGAAAATTGAGAATAATAATGTACTTAGAGTATGCTGGGTAATGTTGCAAGACCTTTACACAGGTTATATTTAATTCTCAGAATAACAGTTACGAAGTACTATTATGGTGCCCATTTATAGATAGGGAAATAAGAAAACAGAGTTTAAGTCATTTGTCTAAGGTTACACAGCCAGTAAGTTATGGAGCAGATACTTAAGCCCAAGCAGTCAGACTCCAAAGCACTATGTTCAGTCTGTGGGTTGTAATGCTTTCAGATGCCCCTAAAGCTTGTGATTTATCATTTGGCACCTGGAATCTGCCTCTCCCCGCTAACCTTTCTTCCTAGAGATGTCTTTTCAAAGCCTCCATTGGTAACATTAGTTCTACCTTAAAGCCATTAGATAATTCCTTTTTTGGTTGTGATTTTTAACACATCTTTTTGTAGTGCAGTGCCAATAAATTAAAAGCTCTGGAATCCTAGCAAAGTACTTAATTGAGTTTTGAAAAATAAGGTTGCCTAAATCTTTTGTCAAATGAGGTAGGCCTGGCAATCCTGCCATGTCATCCTTTCCTAAAATCTTAGTACATAATGCCCAGTCAGTTGGTTCTTCCTGTTGAAAATACTATATTCTTGCTTTAGTTTAAAGAATAGGTTCTTGTCTCTTGTGACTTAAGTAGCATATTAGCCTTATGACTTCTCATCCATGGAATAACAGCCTTCTATTAGTGTGTTTCTCTCTTCAGACTTGGGAGAGATTGTTCAGATTTGAGTCTAACAACTGGAAAGTAAGTTGTGAGTACTTCTGAAGATACTGTCCAAGCTCAAGCTTAGTACTCACAACCCTGTTGTATTCTAATTTTTTTTTAACTTCGCTACCCAGCCTAATGTATTTATGAGAGGGGATTCCAAAAACCCAGAATTTACTTATAAAAAGTTATTCTTACAAGTTTCAGCTTGTCACCTTCAAAGTACTCTCCGTTGGTTGCAATACACATATTGAGACATTTTTTCCACTGTTCAAAACAGTTTTTGAACACATCAATTTTGATGCCTTTTTTTTTTTTTTTTTTTTTTGGTAAATTTTTTCACTTCTTCCACCTTGGCAAAACAGTTCCTTGGGGGGAGATCTGGTGAATAAGGAGGGTGGGGCACAAGAATCATGCACTTTTTCAAAAGCTGCGGAGTACTCAGTGTGGCGTGTGCAGGTGTACTTGTAAGTCACCCATATGAAATGGGCAAACAGGCTGAAAGATTCTTAAAAAAAAATTCATTGAAGCTGAATGTAGCCTCTTACAATAGCCAACAGCTGGTACGCTGATACAGGTGGGTTCCTAGGACACTCACCCAGCAGGGGAAGCCTGTATACTACAAGGGGCCTGCCCTACAGAAGATACCATAATTCTGGTTTTTTGGAGGTCCCCCCCCCCTTGTAAGTGAGTAGTATGTATGGTAATCTTAAGTAATATGTAAGTATAGAGGAGAGTAATGATAAGTACCTTTTCATTTATTCATCAAATGTTTCCAGTATCTACCTTGTATCAGGAATTGCTGAAGATTGACTCAGGGAGACAGGCATTTTTCCTGTCCACAAGAAATTTAAAAATAGTGAGTGACCATGGCCAGGCATTCTGTTGTGGAATTGCTTGGTGGTAGAACTTGAGTCTTTTGGAAAGAGGAGTTGTTATTCATCTCTGCAAGTGAATTCATAATAATCCAGTCTTGTGTTCTGGCTAACCTGAAGGCTTTGTTAATTTTAACAACATTTGTATGGTTTCCTCTTGAAGAGATCATGAAAGAGAATATTAGAGTTTCTAATTGCTCATGTCTTTTGAAGAATAGCCTTCAACAATAAACTTGTTTCTCCTTTTGCTCTGGTGGCATTTTCTTGTTGATACAGGAGGTATTTTAGTTTATGTCCTACCATTAAACACAGCAAATGCTAGCTGTTGCAGTGCTTTTTGAACAAAGGAATATTTGGCATGCTGGGGTTTTTTCTTCTGATGAAGAAGAAAGTTTTAAAGTAATGCCTGACATTCACAGTACCCCTGTCATCCTAGATAAAACCTGTGTCACCAACTCCCACAACTGTTCTGGCTCCCTCTTCTTTAAAAGGAGATCTGAATTTGCGTTTATGGTAGAACTACATGAGTAAACAAACAGAAGGGTGAAATGTAGAAGGCACTCAAAAAATAGTTCTTTTTAGTATATTCCTCCAGGTAATTATTAGCAGCCACTTGGAGCAGTATTTTTATTTTTTATTTTATTTTTGCCCCCAAATGTTATAATCAAAGAGTGTTGCTTTATAGTAAAGTAAATCTTTGAATTCAATCCCTGATCTCACAGACAAGTAAAGCAAAAAGATTGTGGTTATTTGATTAGTTTTGAATAAATCTCCAAAGAGCTCTGCACTAGTAACATTTTTGCCCTTACATTTGACATTAGCATTTTTGTGAAAAGATGTAGCAAACCCAGACCCCAGATCATACATATATGGCAGTCATCTTATGTACTGTTCTTCTCTGAGCTTTGACATATTTACCATTATTTCTGTGATAAATTGTCTAACACTACATCTGTGTAATTCAGCATCAACCAGATATTGGACTAAGAGTTACAGGCAAGGCCTTCTAGGTAAGTGAGGAGGAGTCCTCCTGGTAAGACTAAAAAGTGGTTCCCCTTGGTACCGATGTCATTCTCTGAAGGAGACTGAAGCTCTTGAAATTAACTGCCTCCTTCTGTTTTACAGCTACTGACTTTCTACTGACTGTTATCTCCCATGTACCATTGCCATTGTATTCTCAGGCATTCATCATGTGTGTTATCACTTTTCTATTAATGCCATCTAATAGATTTCTGTTAGACTAGATAGACAGATGGCTATGCTGTCTGCAGTTTGCTGCAGCAACATTCTGCAATGTGTCTGTATCTTGTACTTATTTAACATCATATCTTCCATTTTCTGATTTTTCCTTCCCACATATGTGTTAAATACAGCAAAAGAGTTTGCATTTATGTTTGGAAACTTAATGGTGATTGTGGTAAAAGTGATGTGGGTGAAATCACAATAGGCTCTTTAGCAGTTTTTCTGACTAGTTTCAATTTTAATACTCCAGGCTGTGATTTCAAAATTAAATTTAATAATAGCTACTTGCAAAATGTCTCTTTGGGGAAGGGAGAGATCTTGGGTGTTGGTTACATGGTAACATACAGAATTGATCTTGTTCATTTGTTTGAAGATGAAGTCCTTTTTAAAAAAGGATTTTATTTATTTATTTTTAGGCAGAGGGGAAGGGAGAAAGAGATGCAGAGAAACATCAGTGTGTGGTTGCCTCTCATGCACCCCACTCCTGAGGACTTGGCCTGCAACCCAGGCATGTGCCCTGACTGGGAATTGAACTGGTGACCCTTTGGTTTGCAGGCAGGCGCTCAATCCACTGAGCCACACCAGCCAGGGCAAGATGCAGTACTTAATGCAGGGGACCTCAAGCTTTCCCTAGGGCTCTCTGTTTTGGTGATGTAATCACTGCTGTGGAGATCAGTCTGACAGATTTTTTTGTCCATTTTCTGATCTCTTAGGACTGCTTTATGTCAGTACAGAGAACATCTGAGGAAGCATGTTAAGGAAGGCCTTGACACCTGAGCAGTTTTAGGAGTTCTGTAACCTTGCTTGGCTCTCAAATGTGCTTGTGTAACTGCTGCCAGATATAGTGAAGGAGCTTCTGTTTTTCCCTACTCTTTCAAGTAAAGATAGCTTGCTTCTTACTATTGGCTTTCCTGGAGTTATCCAGCACAGTTCAGGAATCCTTTAAAAATTGTATTACAGGGGAAGGGAGGAGGGGAGGGGAGAGGATGCAAATAACTGTAATTGAACAAAAAATAAAAAAAAATGTTAAAAAAAATTGCATTACAGTACATCCAAAACTAATGCAGAATATTATTGAATGTAAACTGTAATAGAAAATTTTTTATTGTTTTCCTATTGTCCCAATTTTCCCGCCTTTGCCCTCCTCTGCCCATCCCACCCCCCACTCCCACACTGTTGTCCATGTCCGTGAGTCTTCATACATGTTCTTTGACTAGTCCTTTCCCCTTCTTTCTGCCATTGTCCCTCTCTCCTATCCCCTCTGGTCCCTGTCAGTCTATTCCATGTTTCTATGCCTGTGATTCTATTTTGTTTGTTAGTTTATTTTGTTCATTAGATTCCTCCTATGGGTGAGATCATACAGTATTATCTTTTCACCAGCTGGCTTGTTTCACTTAGCATAACATTCTCCTGTTCCATCCATGGTGTCACAAAAGGTAGGATTTCCGTATTTCTTTCTGATGTGTAGTATTCCATTCTATAAATGTACCACAGTTTTTTGATCCACTCACTTACTGAATGGCACTTCAGGCTATTTCTATCACTTGACTATTGTAAGTAGCGCTGCTATAAACGGGGGTGCATAAGTTCTTTTGAATACGTGATTCGGGATTCTTAGGGTATATTCCCAGCAGCTGAATCTCTGGGTCAAAAAGCAGTTCCACTTTTAGTTTTTTGAGGAAATTCCATTCTGTTTTCCACAGTGGTTTCATCAGTCTGCATTCCCACCAACAGTGCAGTAGGGCTCCCTTTTCTCTTCATCCTCCCCAGCACTTGTTTGTTGATTTATTAATGAGAGCCATGCTGACCAGTGTGAGGTGATATCTCATTGTGGTTTTAATTTGCATCTTTCTGATGGCAAGTATGTTGAGCATCATTTCATATGTCTATGGGCCATCTGTATGTCCTCCTTGGAGAAGTGTCTATTCAGTCCTTTGCCCATTATTTAATTGGGTTGTTTGTCTTCTTCATGTTGAGTCAGATGATTTCTTCATATATTTTGAAGATCAAACCCTTGTCCGATGTATCATTGGCAAATATGTTCTCCCATACGGTCAGTTCCCTTTTCATTTTGATGATGGTTTCTTTAGCTGTGCAGAAGCTTTTTAATTTGATCTAGTCCCACTTGTTTAATTTTTCCTTTATTTCCCTTGCCCTAGGAAATAGACCGGCAAAAATATTGCTATGTGGGATATCTGAAACTTTACTGTCTGTGTTTTCCTCTAGGATTTTTATGGTGTCATGACTTATGTAAGTCGTTCATCCATTTTGACTTTATTCTGGCATATGTTGTATGTTGTATGTTGTTGGTGTAGTGTCATTTTTTTGCATGGACAAGTCCAGATCTCCCAACACCATTTATTGAAGAGGCTATATTCCATTGTACATTCATGCTCCCTCTGTCAAATAATTAATTGATCATAGAGACAGTTTTATTTCTCGGCTCTCTATTCTGTTCCATCGATCTATGTTTCTTTTTTAAAGTGTATTTTATCGATTATGCTATTACAGTTGTCCCATTTTTTTCTTCCCTTTGCCTCCCTCTGCTTGGTACCCCCATTCCCTCTAGCAGTACCCCTAGCCCCTTAGTTCATATCCATGGGTTGTACATAAAAGTTCTTTGGCTTCTCCACTTCTTACACTATTCTTAACCTTCCCTTGACTATTTTGTACCTACCAATTATGCTTCTTATTCCCTGTACCTTTTCCCCTATTCTCCCCTCCCTGTCCTCAGTAGTGATCTCCATTTGATCTCCATTTCTATGATTCTGTACCTGTTCTAGTTGTTTGCTTAGCGTGTTTTAGTTTTTTGGTTTTTGTTTTAGGTTCAGTTGTTGATAGTTGTGAGTTTGCTGTCATTTTACCTTCATAGTTTTGATCTTCCTTTTTCTTACAGAAGTCTCTTTAACAGTTCATATAACAAGGGCTTGGTGATGATGAACTCCTTTAACTTTACCTTGTTTGGGAAGCCCTTTTATCTACCCTTCAATTCTAAATGATAGCTTTGCTGGATAGAGTAATCTAGGTTATAGGTCCTTACTTTTCATCACTTTGAATACTTCTTGCCAGTCCCTTCTTGCCTCCAACGTTTTTTGTTTTTTTTTTTTTTTTTTGAGAAATCAGATGATAGATTTATGGGAACTCCTTTGTAGGTTAAGTCTCTGCTTTTCTCATGCTAGTTTTAAGATTAGTTCTTTATCTTTAACCTTTGGCATTTTAATTATGATGTGCCTTGTGGTCCTTTTTGGGTCCAACTTTTTTTGGGACTCTCTGAGCTTCCTAGACTTGCATGTCTATTTCCTTTGTCAGATTGGGGATGTTTTCTCTCATTATTTTTTCCAATAAGTTTTCAATTTCTTTTTTTTTTTAACCATTATATTTTTATTTTTAGAGAGAGGGGAAAGGAAGGAAAAAGAGAGGAAGAGAAACATCAGTGTGTGGTTGCATCTCGCATGCTCTCTACTGAGGACCTGGCTTGCAACCCAGGCATGTGCCTTCACTGGAAATCAAACCAGTGACCCTTTGGTTCACAGGCTGGCACTCAATCCACTGAGCCACACCAGACAGGGCAGTTTTTAATTTCTTGCTCTTCCTCTTCTCCTTCTGGCACTCCTATGATTCAGATGTTGGAACATTTAAAGTTGTCCTAGAGGTTCCTGAGCCTCTGCTCATATTTTTGAATTCTTGTTTCTTTCTGTTCATATAAATGTTATTTCTTCCTTCTATTCCAAATTGTTGATTTGAGCCCCCGCTTCCTTCTCTTCGCTGTTGGTTCCCTGTATATTTTTCTTTTTTTTTAAGTTTTTAAAATTGATTATACTGCTACAGTTTTCCCAATTTTCCCCCCTTTACACCCCCTACGCCTTGCCCCCCCAACCCTCCATCATTCCCCCCCTTAGTTTATGTTCATGGGCTGTACATACAAGTTCTTTGAGTCCTCTGTTTCCCATACCATTTTTTATCTCTCCCCATCTATTTTATGTGTACTAATTATGCTGCTTCTTCCCTGTATCTTCTTCCCTGTATCTTTTACTCCCTTCCCCACTGAAATCCTTCCATGTGATGCCCATTTCTCTGACTCTGTTCCTGTTCTGGTTGTTTGCTTTGTTTTCATTGTTTTTCTTTTCTTTTAGGTTCATTTGTTGATAATTGTGAGTTTGTTGTCATTTTACTGTTTATATTTTTTATCTTCTTTTTTTTAGATAAGTCCCTTTAACATTTCATGTAATAAGGGCTGGGTGATGATGAACTCCTTTAACTTGACCTTATCTGGGAAGCACTTTATCTACCCTTCCATTCTAAATGAAAGCTTTGCTGGATAGAGTAATCTTCGATGTGTAGGTCCTTGCCTTTTATGACTACAAATACTTCTTTCCAGCCCCTTCTGGCCTGTAGGTTTTCTTTTGAGAAGTCAGCTGATACAGTCTTATGGGCACTCCTTTGTAGGTATCTGTCTCCTTTCCTCTTACTTCTTTTAGGATTCTTTCTTTATCTTTAATCTTGGGTAATTGAATGATGATGTGCCTTGATGTGTTCCTCTTTGGGTCCAACTTCTTTGGGACTCTGGGCTTCCCAGACTTCTGGAAGTCTATTTCCTTCGCCAGATTGGGGAAGTTTTCCTTCATTATTTGTTCAAATAAATTTTCAATTTCTTGCTGTTCTTGTCCTTCTGGCACCCCTATAATTCGGATATTGGAACATTTCAGATTGTCCCAGAGGTTTGTAAAACTCTCTTCACTTTTTTTTAATATTTGTATCTTCATTCTGTTCCATTTGGATGTTTATTTCTTCCTTTTGTTCCAAATCGTTTGAGTCCTGGTTTCCTTCCTGTCATTGTTGGTTCCCTGAATATTTTGCTTTATTTCACTTTGGATAGCCTTCATTTGTTCTTTCATTTTTCAACCAAACTCAATCAGACCTATGAGCATTTTGATTACCAGGGCTTAAATTCTCCATCAGGTAGGTTGGCTATCTCCTCATTGCTTAGTTCTCTTTCTGAGGTTTTGTTCTGTTCTTTAATTTGGGCCATATTTCTTTGTTTTGGTGCACCTGATAAGTAGTAAGGGGTTGGCCTTAGGTATTTACTCGGGCAGGGCAACCCTCTTTGCTGCCCTACAGGCGCTGCCTGTGTGGGAGGGTCAAAGAGGGAACAATTCAGCTTGCCTGCTACTCTCTAGTGCACTTTCCAATGGGTTCTCGTGTGAGACTGGGAGTTTCTCCCACCACGACAACTGCCAAAGTCCATAGTCAACTCTGAGTCTCAGTTTCCCCTTAAGTCAGCCCTGCCTGCTGCAGCCCGCTGCCTCACCATAGCCCGCCGCATCACCACAGCCAGCCCCGCCTGCCCCGTCTGCCACCTGGCCTCGGTTTTTCTGAGCCGGTCTGCCACCTTTCCGGTTCTGGTTGATATTTTTCTTTAATTCTTTGGTTGTCAGAGTTCCATGCAGTTTGATTTCCTGGTGCTTCTGGTTGTTTATTGATTTTGAATTGGTCGTCATCCTCCTTTTGGTTGTGTGAGGAAGTGGAGGGTCTCTACTTACGGCTCCATCTTGTCCAGAACTCCCTTGTATATTTTTCTTTATTTCCCTTTGTATAGCTTTCACTTCTTTTCTTTATTTTGTGGCCATACTCAATCATTTCTCTGAGCATCCTGATCCACCAGTGTTTTGAACTCTGTATCTGGTAAGTTGACTATCTTTTTGTGCTTAGTTCTTTTTCTGGAGTTTTGATCTGTTCTTTCATTTGGGCCGTATTTCTTTGTCTCCTCAATTTGTAGGCCCACCTGTTATGTTGTAAGGGGCAGAGCCTTAGGTATTTGCCAGGGCGGGCAGACTGCTTCGCTAAGTTGTGGTGCTGTATGTGGTTGAGGGATGAGAGAAGAAACAATGCTACTTGCTTGGCTCTTGTCCTGCTTTCAGTTGCTTCTCCTACTTCACCCATGTGACTGGCACCTTTCCAGCTGCTGCCTTGGTGCTGATTCCCCCAGTGCATGGGCTTGTGTATATTGTAGGATCCTGTGGGCCCTTCAGATGGATTCTTCTGAGTAACCGACCATTTTCTCACCACAACCCCCAAAGATGTTTACAACCAGAGGTTAGGATGCTTTATTTTCTTGGTGTTGGAACCCTGTGTTGGTCTGCCTCTCCTGGGCTGGGATTTCTCAGTCCTCAGTGTTACTCCCAGTTTTTATCTGCGCTGTAATGTGGGACCATCTGGTCTGCCAACTACCACATTGCCACATGTCCTCTCTGCATCCACTGCCCATCTCCACCCTGCCTACTGATCTGGATGAATGTTTATTCTTTAACTCCTTGGTTGTTGGACTTCCATAGTTCCATTTTCTGGCAGTTCTGGTTGTTTTTTATTTTTAGATTGGTTATCCTTCTTTTGGAGGTGAAATGTATCTACCTACGCCTCCATCTTGGTTGGAATCTGATCTGTTTGTTTTTTTTTTAATTCTAAATTACATTGCAAGTAAATAGCATTATCATTGGTTTTCAGTCTTTCTATGCAATGTAAAAAGTTTTGGTTCCATTTGACAAATCCCACAACTGTTCTGGCTCCCTCTTCTTTAAAAGGGGCAGACCTTTTACTTTGAGTTATTTGAGAATACATAGCAAGACTATTATATATTAACCTTTAAAATAACCCAATGGTAACAACATAGACTTTATGAAAAATAGTGCCTATTATACGAGGCCTGTCCAGAAGGTATCCACCATGTAATATGAAAAATAGAGACATTTATTGAAGAAGATACAATATACAAGAAATATTGTACATAGGTCAATGATGCCTCAGTCCCCTTCAAAGTAGGCACGTTAGAACTTCACACAGTTCTCCCAGTCATCATCAGCTGCTCCATTGTACTTTTCCTGAATCTCATCAGCAATCTGAAATATCTTCCTTTTCAGGATTTTAATTTTGGGAAAAGCTAGAAGTCGCAGGGTGCCAAATCTGGTCTGTAGGGATGCTGAGTCTCCTGGGTGGTTTGATGTTTTGCCAAAAAGCTCTGCTCAAGACATGATGCATGGGTAGCGCCTTGTTGTGATGAAGCTGCCAATCTCTAGTTGCCCATAGCTGGGGCCTTCTGAATCATAGTTGCCACGGAGGAACATTTAAGCTTAACAGAAAATTTGATGGAGATTTGTTGCTCTACTCGCTCAGTCATTTTGAATGCAATACACATGCTCACTCAGTGGGCATCCCACCCCCACTGACTAGTACAGTGAAGTCATAGTTCACTCATACGCATTCTAATCCACTCTCCTTGGCTGCCGGGTTACATCAACGTCACATAAACCGTTCTCATTATATTAATAGTGGACTTTTTCCGGACAGACCTCATATATGATATTTAATCAGTCTGCCAACAATTCTCTGTGCACTTACAGATCTGGGCATCCCTGAAATAATTCTCAGTCATCTTGGAAGCCCACAGGTTAAGTGTCACTCTTAAATTCTCTGACCTGTGCCATTTAGTTGATGGTTGTTAAAGAGCATTAATGTTTTGTAGAAATTTTTCTATACAATATTTGTCTTTAAATGCTTTTTAGTAATTGTGTAATGCTTAAATCTGCATAGGATTTCATTTAATACTCACGGCAACTGTATAGGCTTAAAGGATAGCCGTTTCTGTATTTCTGCCTGATATAGCTGAGGCTGGGTACTCAGGTAGCCCAGCTACTAGAATGCCAATCTAAGTCCGCATAGCTCATATTCTTCCTGAAGCACCATACTGCCTTTTTGATTATACATGATTGGAATAAAGGTCTCAGTATTTGCTTATAAAAAATGTATCTTTCTGTCCTGGCTGGTGTGGCTCAGTGGATTGAGTGTGAACCAAAGGGTCGCTGGTTCGATTCCCAGTCAGGGCACACTCCTGGTTTGCAGGCCAGGTCCCCAGTGTGGGGCACTTGAGCGACAACCACACGTTGATGTTTCTCTTCCTCTCTTTCCCCCTCCTTTCCCCTCTCTAAAAATAAGTAAATAAAATCTTTAAAAAAAAATTAAAAATTTAAAAAATGTATGTTTCTCCCACTACTTTATTTAAATGACATTTCTGTTTTTCTGATCATTAAATCTGTCAGTTGTTTGGAGGGTTAGATAGGAAAATACAGAAGTAAAAAAAAAAGAAAAATTAGATTCACTCCCTAGATGAAGATCAGGATGTTAACGGATTATTTTCTTCCTATGAATGTATTTTAATACCTTTATTTAATGAAATTGAATTAAAAATTGGTGTGAAAATTTAACTGGGGAGGGGATTGGACACTCTTGAATCTTTTGATGTGAGCTGGAGATTATCTCCCTGGGATCATGTGACTAGCTGTAGCTTTCAAATGTTTAATGGCAGTAGGTAGAGAACCTGATGCATCCAGTTCCAAAATAAGGCTTATTTGCTACGGTGACACTGGAGAAGCAGAATGTTGCCTTTATTTTTAAGTAATTTGTCATTTCTACATTTTAGTAAACTGTGAATTCGAAGTAGAACATACATACGTGAAAACACACAAATAAGTGAACATGAAACATTTCCATAAACTCAGAAGCCCCCTTGTGCCTCCTTCAAATCATTATCATCCCCTCCTCCCAGGGTAATGAGTCTGCTGATTTTTAACACTACTAATTTTGCCTGTTTGGGACTTTGTATAAATGATATCATATACTATGTACTCTTCTGCATCTGTTTTCTGTGACTCGCTGTTTGTGAGATTTTGTATTGAGTGTAGTTGTAACTCCATTTTTGTTGCTTAGTAGTATTCCATTACATAATATACCGTAATGCATTTATTAGCTTATTGATGGGCATTTGGGTAGTGCGTAATTTACTGCTTTTGCAAATAAAGCTATTACAAGTACACATTTCCTTAGGTTAATACAGAGGTGTGGAAGGCTGAGTATTAGGCAGTGTATCTGTATTCTTTTGCTAGGGCTACAGGAACATATGCTGCATATTGGGTGGCTTAAACAGTGAACATTTATTTTTTCATAATTCTGGATGGTAGAAGTCCAAAATCAAAGTGTCAGTAGGGTTGGTTTCTCTAGAGGCCTCTCTTCTTGGCTTGCAGATGGCCATTTTCTACTGGTGTTTTCATATGGTCTTCCCTCTGTACATTTCTCTGTTCTAATCTCTTTTTCTTACAAGGACGTGAACCATATTGTTTAGGGCCCACCCTCATGACCTCATTTAATCTTGATCTCTTTTAAAGTCCCTATCTCCAAATAATACAGTCACATTCTGAGATATTGGGGGTTAGAATTTCAACATATGGAATCTGGGGAACACAGTTCAGCTCATAACAGTATCTACTACGCTTTGATAGTTACTGCCAATTTTCTGAAGTTGTACCAGTTTACACTCCCACCACCAGTATATGAGAGTTCCACATATTCTGCATCTTTGCTAATAACACTGTTATTTTCTGTTTCTTTTGTTTTTGCCCCTCTGCTGGGAGCCCCTTTCTTTATGGCTCCATTCAGTACCAGCATAGATAGTCCTTGAGGATGTGGGGAGGTTGTCATTGGAGCAAAATTTGTCATAGTTTGAGAGTAAATGCTTCCGAAAAGCAGAATGACTTTCCCTGACTGGTGTGGCTTAGTGAATTGGGTGTCCTTCTGCAAACCAAAAAGATTTCTGGTTCAATTCCCAGTCAGGACACATGCTTGGGTTGAGGGTTCGTTCTCTGGTCAGGGCACATCAGTGTTTCTCTCACTCTCTTTCTCTCTCACTTTCCCTCTCTCTAATAAAGAAAGAAAGAAAGAAAGAGAAAAAGAAAAGCAGAATGCCTTCAATCTAGTGAGCCCATAGTTGTTCTTGTAGATTAGTTTTTGCCTTAGTAATCTGGATCCATTTCTAGTGGTATAATTGGCACTAAGATACCATCTGTGGGGTGTAAACCTAGCCATAGTAGACAGTGCTTTCATTCAAATTCTTTTAGTCTGACACTTGGATATGTATTCCCTAACATACATGATAGAAGTAATTCTCTTTTGAATGTTCTCACTGATAATTTAGATATTAGTGGTGTTTTTTGGTTGGAATATTATTACATGACTTTGTCTTTTCCCCATTTTAAATTCCTTGAGGGCAAGGATAAATCATTATTCTAGGATGGATCTGTTGAAATATTACTCAGTCAACTTAAAAGACATTTTCCAGTTCTAACTTTACACAATAAGTTACTATTTGTAGCATATCAGTTATGGTTCTAAGCCTCTGGTTAGTATGTCTAGCTTTCCTGAATGATAAACTAAGTGTTCTGTGTTCATCTCACAGATTTTTATTGTATGCTATAGGAAAATAGTGCCGGCAACTATAGGGAGTATAAAATGAAAAGCATTGAAGGTTTAGGAATAATTGTGAAAACAAAACAGATGAGAGTCATAAATACAGCTTAAAGAAAATGCTAGAGGTAATCTAGTTAGAGGTGGCTGGATTAAATGGGTGCTGAGTGGGTTTTTGGATAAATTGATTTGAAAGGGAAACTTGGGAAAGCCGTTAAAGTCCGAGTGAAGGTATAAGCAAATGAAGGAGATGTAAGGCAGGTGAAGGGACTGCAGTATTTCCAATTTGGGAATGACTGCATGTATGGGGACCAAATTGGAGACGAGGGGGGGGGATAGGCACTTGAATGCCATGTTAAATGGTTGATATTTAAAAATATCGGCCGAAGTGATGTTTCACTAGATAATACCAGGATAGAATAGGTTTTAGTATCCCAATATGGATGAGTACTGGCTTTGGTGTTTCTTACAATTTATCTAAAGGAACACATTTAGAGAATGGTGAGGCTAGGCCTGAAGTACAAATGTTATGCTTAAACCTTCAAAGATGGGTTTGAAGTGCCTTTAGCACAGGTTAAAAGTGTAGGAGCTGGTTTGGGGGATGGGATGGAGGAGAGAGCAGTTAATTGGATTTTCCTTTAGGCAGCCTGCCCATTGTGGGCTTCTCTTAGTAATTTATGGGCAATGTGTGTTTTAGTAGGTAAGTGCTTCAGATGTCAAAAACTTTAAGCTGTTGAAAATAGTTCTGTGTAACTGTTTTTCTAGGTATCTGCTTTTCAGTCTGTCATACCAAAAAGAAGGGGGGAAAGGCACCATCATCCTGGCCTCTTACTAAAAGACTCTTAGCTCTTGGTTTGGTACCTGCATTTAGAAAGTTTGAATATAGTAGGGGCATCATCCTCAATCTGTTGATCTAGGCTGTGAAGTCCTCTGAACAAAAATTGCTTTCCAAGGAATTTGTTTCTTTATGAAATTTGCCTTAGTTTTTTTCCCTCCCCACGTGAATGTGATACCTGAAACAAAGTACATATATAAACAATCTCTTTACATTTTATAGAGCTCAACTGTTAGCATATTTAAGTTTCAATTCAAAGTTCAAACTAAGCAGAATTTGAGCTTTCGCCATCTGTTTTTCAGAGGAGAGAATGGCCTGAAAGGACATGCTCACTGCTGTGGAGTCCTGGAGTAGTGGGACGGACTCTCACTCAGTGCTCTCAGTTGGCAGGTTTCTTTAAACCTAATAGTGGTGAGAAGAATAGGAAGAATAGTGTCCGCTATATAAAATTTATTGTTCAGTTTTGTTTTGTTTTTTTAAGGAGGATCCTTTGATGATTCTGTTTCTTTTGAAATGTGAATTTCCAGGCAGTGAATTTTCAAGCATTATCAGACTGAATAGGCTAGGTTATTTTGTGGTAACAAATAATCTTAAAATGGCAGGAAATGACATAGGTTCATTTTCTGCTTATGCAGCATGTTTAGTGTGGATTTCTAGGGGCTATACATCATTCTTAACTCCAGATGAAGGAGAAGGCACCATGTGGAATATTGCTGACATTCTTGACAAAGTGAAAAAAAACTATTGGAATGTCTTGCCCCTGCAGTTAAATGTCCCAGCCCAAATGACATGTCACTTCTGCTTACAACTCACTAGACAGAGCACAAGAGAGTCACATAGCACAAGAGACCAAGAAGTGTGATTCTACCATGGACTTGGAAAGCAGAGATGGAAATATTTGAGGAAATGGTACTAGTCAGCTGGTAATTTATTTTTATTTTTTATTTACTGATTTTAGAGAGCACGGGGAGAGAGAGAAACATTGATTTTTGTTGTTCTACTTATTTATGCATTCATTGGTTGTTTCTTGTATGTTCCCAGACTGGGGATTGAACCTACAACCATGGTGTATTGGGACAGTGCTTTAACCAACTGTGCTACCCAGCTAGGGCTTGGCTGGTAATTTAAATGCTAAGAAAGCTTAAATCACCATTCTATCTTAAGATACCGATTTCTTTTAAATGATGTCCAGTAACCTCAATTCATGCGACTTGAAATATCCTTTGCATGAAGTAAGTGTGAATGAAATGATTGAGTCTGAGCCCTCCCTTGCTTTCCACAATTTCAGTGTTGGAATCATATAAGGCTTACTGTCTTCTGCCCTGGCCAGGTGGCTTGGTTGGAGCATTGTTGCATATACCAGAAGGTTGCAGGTTGGATCCCTGGTCAGGGTATATGCCTGGATTGTGGGTTCAATCCCTATTTGGGGCTTGTATGGGAGGCAGCCAATTGATGTTTCTCTGTTACATTGATGTTTTTCTTTCTCACTTCCTCTCTCTGTAAAATCAATGAACATATCCTCAGAGGGTTAAAAAAAAGCTTAATGTGTTTTTACTGGTTCCTCAACCCCTCTCCTCTACTATCCTTTTTGTAAAATTGTGTTAAAGTACTTCTTAGTCCTATTCCTTCCCTGAGTTAAAAAACAAAAATCAACTACATAAATTTTAAAGATCTTTTTGGCTGTATTCAAAGTTTCAAGATTCAGGCAGATAGAAGCTCTGAAGAGCTGTACAGAATTACTTTTATAAGGAGGAGGGAGTGGGATAAGGAAGTAAACTAGCAAAGAGTGGATTATTTGTGGTAAGGTCCCTGGCATTTAGGGGATGGCAGGGGTCTGTGAAGCAGATTACCTCACTAATGCTGAGCAGGTAATTCCATATTGACTAGTTTAAGATTCCATTGCTGAGGGAAAGCTGAAACTGTAATTTAGTCAAGTATTTGTTTCTTAGTTTGGTGATGTGAAGCTTAGTACAAGTGACTCCATTTTGGGCTTATCTCTTTTTTTAAACACCTGTCCACAGAACTCCATGTTTTTCCATACCCTTTTGGTTGTGGCCTCCACAAATTGTCTAACTTGTTCTAGTTTTGCCCTTTTTTTGATGCACATCCTGTATTACCCTGAATTGCTTTACTTACCTTTTCCATACCACACTTTATTCCTTGTTCTCTTTAGCTTCATTTCTTAACTAACTCATATATCACCAGCTCCATTTTAAAGCTTTTCCAGACCACTTAAGCTCATTCTGTTCTCACCTTTCATTGAATACCTGTGAGTACATTTTATATATGTGTCTTACCTACCCTGGGAAAGGGTCTTCAGGGTAGATCCTAGACTGATTTATCTGTTTTTCCCCAAAAGTTGGCAAGAACTAAGAAATACTCCCAAGTAGCTTTTGATAGATGCATGTACACATGCATCTGTTGTTCCCTGGCTGAAAAACAGAAATACCTGTAGTAAATTCCTCACGTTATTTAAAATCAGTGTACTACTGGTTAAGACAGAGGAGTTAGTAAATGCTGGGCTTGCCTCTTCTCATGATTGCATCAAAATTGCAACTAAGTTAGAGAAAAACCACCCTAAAGAAGCACCTGAAGACTAGGTTAACAACAGAACTCCTATAACTAAGGATACAAAGAAGCCACCTCAAGACGGGTAGAGGGGTAGAGACACAGAAGGGGCTTCTGCACCGGTGAGTGGCAGTTGTATCTTGGCAGCAGAGATCTTCTCTGAGGGATAAGGGATTCCAGTCCCACACCAGGCTCCCTAACCTGGTAAGAGTCGTCCCTAGAATATCTGGCTGTTAAAATCAGTGGGGATTACATTGGAGTGAGATGGAGGGCTATACAGCGAAATATCCTCTTAAAGGGGCTGTACACAGACTCACAAACAATGGTCCAAAGCTCCAGCAAAGGGCCTGCATTTTGAAAGTGCCAGGGACATATGGTAAAGTGAATTTTCTAGCTTCAGATCAAGGGCTGGAGGGGAAGCCCTCTCCTGGACTGAACAACTGACAGGCACTCTTGTTTGTTTGTTTGTTGAGTTCTCCTACTATCCGGCCTGCATGCCCAGGTGGGTACCAAATCTGAGTCTCCACCAACTTGCCTAACACCTGGCTCTGCTTGCCCCACCCTGATGATTCACTGAGACCCCACCCAACTCACCAGTGGCTCCAACCTATTTCAGTAGTGGCTCCTTACAAGTGGCTGACCTTGCACCCTGCTGTGGACTTGCCTAAAATCTCAAATGTCCACAAACCCCAAACAAGTGGCAACTGGCCTCTGTATTTTTATTGTGTGTGTATGCCTTGTATCTCTTATTAAGTTCCTCCAAGCCTGGCACTACTGATAGCTGACGGTGCCAGTAGCTGCAAACGGCAGATCACTTTGTACCTGGGTTAGGAACAGGCAACAGCTGATTTGTTGGGGCCTGCAATGGAGCCCTTCTCAAGAAGTGCCCAGAACCAACACACCTGGGGGCCAGCTTCAGACCACAGCAGAGCACCACTCAATTAGCTCCAAAAATGACATACCTAAAGGGTGGACTCAACAGGCATCAGAACCCCACTAAAATGAGTCTCGCTTGGTGGGGTCAGCCCCAACAAAATAGCTCATCAGCTGTAGTCTCAGCCACTCCTCACAGCCCATCAGCCTGAGGGTCAGTTCCACCCACTGATGTGCAAACAACAATCAAGATTATAATAGGAGAACACACACAGCCCATACTAGGGACACCCCTGGAGCAGCTGGCTCAGTTGACCAGGGAAACTGGGGCACTGGGCTGTACAGGACACTTACTACATAAGTTCACTATGTCAAGACTGGGTGACGTAGCATATTTACATAGTACGTAGAAACACACGCAGGGAGGCAACCAAAATGAGGAGACAAATATTTCTCAATTGAATGAACAAGAACCAAACTCCAGAGAAAGAACTAAATGAAATGGAGGCAAGCAATCTATCAGTTATACAAAAAAAAAAATAGAAACCATAAAAAAAAAAAGTCAGGATACAGTGACTGTAATGAAGAATATGTTAGATGGAATTAATAGCAGATTAGATGAAGCAGAGGATTGAATTGGTTTGGAAGACAAGGTAGCAGGAAATTCCCAATCAGAATAGCAAAAAGAAAAAAGAATTAAAAAAAATGAGGATAGTTTAGGGGGCCTCAGGAACTGCATCAAGTTTAAGGACATTTGAATCAAAGTGGTACCTTTGATTCAACCTATTTGGAGAAATGAAAGAAGTGACAACTGACATCCCCAAAATATAAAAAATTATAAGAATATTATGAACAATTATATGCCGACAAATTGGGCAAATAGGAGAAGTGGATACAGTTCTAGAAACACACAGTTTTCCAAGACTGAATCAAGAAGAAACAAAATCTGAACAGAAAGTACCTACTAATGAAATTGAATCAGTAATAAAAAAACTCCCCAACAAACAAAAATCCTGACCAGAAGGCTTCGCGGGTGATTTTTACCAAACAGTCAAAGAAGAATTAATGCCTGTCCTCAAATTATTTGGAGGGAAGGCTTCAGACTCATTTTATGAGGCCAGTATTACCCTGATACCAAAAGCAAAGACCTTACAAAAAAGCAAATAATAGAGTCAAAATCCCTGGTGAACACAGATGCAAAAATTCTCAAGAAAACATTAGCAAACCAAAATCAGCAAACCATTATTAAATGAAATAATAAAGAGACTTATTTGAGAAAAAGATCACTACAGTGAACATTAAAATAGCAGTAAATACATAACTATCAACAATTGAATGTAAAAAAGAAACTAAGGAAACCAACAGAACAGAAACAGAATCATAGATATGGAGAACATCGGGGTGGTGGCCAGTGGGGAGGGGTTTCTGGGGGAATGGAGGAACAGGTGAAGGGATTAAGAAGTACAAATTGGGCCCTGGCAGGTGTGGCTCAGTGGATTGAGTGTGGGCCTGTGAGCCAAAGAGTCGCTAGTTCGATTCCTGATCAGGGCATGTGCCTGGGTTGCGGGCCAGGTCCCCAATTAGGGGTGTGCAAGAGGCTACTGACTGATGTTTCTGTCACACATTAATGTCTCCCCTTCTCTCTGAAAATAAATAAAATCTCAAATAAATAAAGTACAAATTGGTAGTTAAGCAGGGGGATATTAAGAGCAGGTGTAGGAAATGGAGTTGCCAAAGAAGTTTTATGCATGATCCATGGATATGAACAAAGGAGGAAGGATGGCCAAAGGGAGTGGGGGATTACTGAGTGGAGGAGACAAAGGGAGAAAAATTAGGACCATTGTAATAGTATAATCAATTTTAAAAAAAGGAAAAGAAAAAAAATTTGCCCTGACTGGCTCAGCTCAGTTGCTTGAGCATCATTCTGCAAAGTGAAGGGTCTCCAGTTCAATTCCTGGTTGGGGCATGTGCCTGGGTCGCGGGCTTAGTCCCCATTGGGGTGCATGCAAGATGCAACTGATCTTTGTTTCTCTCCTCCTCCCTCCCTCCCTCCCTTTCCCTATCTCTAAAAATAAAATAATTTTAGAAGGAGGAAAAAGGGAAGTTAGTGTACCAGAAGCTATAGGATTGCAAAGGCTTTGCAAAGGCTTTTGTTGTGAATTACTAAACTTCAGTTTCCACTTCTGAAAAATGCAGCAAGTAGTAGATTAGCAGTCATAAAGGTGCTTTTATGTTTTGACTTTCTTTGGCGCTTGGTCATACTGCAGTGGCTTTTCCAATATCTTAACTGGCAAGATGACACTATTAGAAACTTAGAGGTCCCTTTTGGCCATTTCAAAAGCTCTTCCCTATAATAAGTCCTGCTCATTCACTTTTTTATGAGGGGCAAGGGTGACCTATTGTTAGGCTGTTAGTATCCTATATGGATTTGGTTCTTAATTACAGAAGCAATATAGAAGTCTTAAAGTAAAATAGTTCTCTATGATTCTTTTGGGTAATCTGTTTATTCTTTCAATATTACAACACATGCCATGGGAAGTTTAGTAACTATACTTTTGAACTTACATTTTTATATTTAAATGGTATCCACACACATGAGTGGGTATTTGTAATTCGCTTTTTAAAATTTCACTATATATACTAGACATCTGTCCTTGTCAGTACATACTGTTTTTTTAATATATTTTATTGATTATGCTATTACAGTTGTCCCATTTCCCCCCCTTTATCCCCTCTACCCTCTTAACCCCCCTTTCCCCACCCTTTAGTTTTTGTCCATGGGTCATACACATAAGTTCTTTTGCTTCTGCATTTCCTATACTATTCTTAAGCTCCCTCTGTCTGTTTTCTACCTACCATTTATGCTACTTATTCTGTGCCCCTTTTCCCCCTTCCACTCCCCTGTTGATATTCCTCCATACCTTATATAAATCCCTTTAACATTTCATACAATAAAGACTGGGTGATGATGAACTTCTTGAAGTTGACCTTATCTGAGAAGCACTTTATCTGCCCTTCCATTCTAAATGATAGCTTTGCTGGATAGAGTATTCTTGGATGTAGGTCCTTGCCTTTCATGACTTGGAATACTTCTCTCCAGCCCCTTCTTACCTGCAAGGTCTCTTTTGAGAAATCAGCTGACAGTCTTATGGGAATTCCTTTGTAGGTAACTGTCACCTTTTCTCTTGCTGCTTCTAGGATTCTTTCCTTATCTTTAATCTTGGGTAATGTAATTATGATGTGTCTTGGTGTGTTCCTCTTTGGGTCCAACTTCTTTGGGGCTCTCTGAGCTTCCTGGACTTCCCGAAAGTCTATTTTCTTTGCCAGCTTGGGGAAGTTCTCCATCATTATTTGTTCAAATAAGTTTTCAATTCCTTGGTCTTCCTCTTCTCCTTCTGGCAACCCTATGATCCATATGTTGGGCCATTTATAGATGTCCTGGAGGTTTCTGAGCCCCTCCTCCGTTTTTTGAATTCTTGTTTCTTCCTTCTTTTCTGGTTGAGTGTTTTTTTCTTTCTGCTGGTCCACTCCATTGATTTGAGTCCCAGTTTCCTTCTTATCCCTATTGGTTTCCTGCAGATCTCTCCTCATTTGTTCAAGTAATTGCGATAATTTTTCGTCGAATTCTGTGGCCAACCTGATTACCAGTGTTTTAAACTGTGCATCTGATAGGCTGTCTATCTCTTGGTCGGTTAGTTCTGGATCTTTGATCTGTTCTTTCATTTGGGCCATTTTTTTCCCCTCGCTGCGCCTGTTGCTTTAAGGGGCGGAGCCTTAGGTGTTCACCAGGATGGGTCAACTCACGTTGCTATTTTGTGATGCTGTCTGTGGGGGTGGGGTAACCCTCGTTGCTGTGGTGTGACGCAGCCTGTGGGGGCGGGACCTGCGAGAACAATGTCCACTCTCCATGCACACACCGCTTCCCACAAGCAAATTGAGCCCCTCTGCGCTGGCTCCGGGGTCTGTGTCTGTGGACGGCCTGCACAGTTCCAAGCCCCAGTGTGTCTCCCCAACGAACTCTCCTGTGAGGCTGGGAGTTCCTCCCGCCATCTCAACTCCCACAGGTGTTTTCAATCGGTGGTTTGAAGCCTTATTTCCCCACTTTGATGGGTTGCGCCCTGCTTTTTCTCCTGGTTTGTCTGCACTCGAATTAGGACCTGCCTGGTCCACCAGTCTCAGCCCTGCTGGTTCCGGGTCGGCTGGGCGCTGGCCGCGTTTTGGTCAGGCTCACCCGTCTCCGCGTGCTGCAGCGTTGCCAGTCCCACTCCACAAACCGCGGTTTTGCCGTGCGCTCACCACCCGGCTCACTGCGGAGTGGCCTCGCGCTCTCTCTCTCTGCCCGGCTCCGCCCCGCTTACCAGACTGGATGTAAGTGTCTTCTTTAACTCCTTGGTTGTCGGACTTCCTCTCAGTTTGATTTTCTGTCAGATCTGGCTGTTTTTGTTTAATTAAATTGCTGTTTTTTCCTTGTTTGGTTGTGTGCGGGGGCACGGTGTGTCCACCTACACCGCCATCTTGCCGGAAGTCCCAGTACATACTGTTTTTAATGGCTTTGTAGTATTTATTTACCATTGTGCAGCCATCCTCTAAATGAACAAATTACTTATTCCAACTTTTAAATAAATTATTTAGTGTTTATCATTGTCTTATCTGGTTGTTTTCTTAAGATGTAGTAGTTATACATACTTAAAATTTGGTTTTCATTGTCATACTGCCACTTCAAATATTGGCATTTGTAGTTGGAGAATTTTATTTATAAAGTTGCCAATTGTTTGTTTTCTTAATGGTTGTATTTAACTAGTTGGAAAAATTTAAATGATACCTTGTTTAACATTTCCATTTCTTTGATAATTAAACTTTTAAACAATATTAGCTGTTTATTTTTCTTTTGTGAATTGGCTTTTGTTTGCTAAAGCCTACAAGTAAGGTGTTTTTTTTTTTAACCTGAACTATGTATTAATTTATTTATTTTTAAAAATTGTATTTACTTTTAGAGAGGGGGGACGAGAGGGAGAGAAACATCAATGTGTGGCTGCCTCTTGCGTGCCCCCTAGTGGGAGCTGGCCCGCAACACAGACATGTGCCTTGACTGGGAATCGAACCAGCAACCCTTTGGTTTGCAGACCGGTACTCAATCCACTGAGCCATACCAGCCAGGGCTGAACTTTTTACATAGCAAGAATATTGACCTTTTTTTTTTTTCATGTTGTCATTGTTCCTGGCATATTTCTCCCAACTTGGTTTGTTTGATGTTTTTGTAGTGTAGAAATTTTTCTATAGCCATAACTGTGAATTTGTTTTGTTTTCTTGGTTTCATATTATACTTAGACCTTTTCCCATCCCCAGGACAATAGAAACATTTTTTTCTAGTACTGAGCACATTTGAAATTCTGCATGATGTGATGCCAGAATCTTTTTCCAAATGCATAGCTGTCCCAGTATTTCATTATATTGTCATCCTTCCCACATGGATTAGAAATTTATCACCTACTAATTTTCCACTTTCATGTGTCTTTTTAAAAACTCTCTTGTTCCATTCTTTGTCTCTGGGACAGTACTACTATCTTATTTGCTTTGCCTCATCATACATTTTGATAGGTTGGGCAGCTTTCCATCTTGCATTGAACTCTCTTAAAGTTGCTTCTGATTAAATTGGTGCTCTTTCTGCCCCCTGTTCTGGTCCCTTAATCAGTGTGTCTGGCATCAAGAAATTTAGATGAAGCCTTTTCTAATGTGCCCTGGCAGAGGCAAGAAACCAAATCTTCCCCTTACTCCTCCTGTATCCAGAACAAATAGAGTTGCTCAGTCAGTAGGTTTTTTTGAGCATCTACCATGTCCCAAGCCTCATGTGAAGTAGTAGCAGTACAAGCAGTAGAAAACATTGTTGTGGACCCGTAGGATCCTTGGGTTAGTGGGGCAGCGGTACATATCTTACTATTTTTTTAATCCTCACCTGAGGGATATGTTTATTGATTTTAGAGATGAAGAGGGAGAGAGAGAGAAACACTGATGCGAGAAATACTGATTGGTTGCCTCCTGTACGTGCCCCGACCAGGGATCAAACCCGCAACCTTTTGGTGTACAGGATGATATTCCAAACAACTGAGCCACTGGCCAGGGGTGGTACATATCCTTTAATCCTACCTTGTGGTAATGGATTGAAACTGTTTTGGAAAGCAAGTATTAGATTTTGTTTTGTTAGTTTTTTCTTTTTTCTTTTGGCACTACCAACTACTTGTCATTGTTGTACCCCACATGTAGGAGTCATCCTTGAATTCTTCCTTTCCCTCATCCCCCAGAATCCATCAACAAATCCTATTGATTGTACTTTGTAAATATTCCAAATCTGTGCACATTTCATCTCTGTTATCATCCTTGTCCAGGCCATTATCACTACTTACCTACTTTAAAAACCTAACCTGCCCCACTGCTTTCACTGTAGCTTCCTTCCTAATCATTCTTCACACTGAATCCGGTGACCTTTTTAAAGGTGTAAATCACTTAACCTTCCTACATCTCAGTTTCCTCAACTGTAAATGGGGAGTATAATAGTATCTACCACCTGTGGTTGTAATACAGCTTAGATAATGAGTAAACAGCATTTAGCGTTAGGCTTAAAGTAGGTGTTCAATGAATGATATCTTCAGCTACTATCCCCCTTAAATCTTGCAGCCACAGTGGTCTTCATCCTTTTCCTTCAACATCCTTTTGTCTGGACTGTTTTTGCTCAGGCTTTTCAAAGGAGTGGCTCCTTATCATTCAGATCTGTTTAGATTCCCCAGAAGGCCTATATCACTACATCACATTACCTTACTTCCTTTTGAGCATTCAACACAACTTGAAGGTAGTGTCTGTGTTTGTCCCTGTACTGCCTATGCCTGTCTCCTTACACACAAAACTTCACCAGATCTTCAGGGACATTTTTCTACCAAGGAGAGACCTGGTGCCAATAGGACATAGGGTGATGCAGCCTGGCAGTTGTAGTCACTGCCATTACTTCTATGCCACTTTCATGGGAAAGTTACCTGAGTGTGAATACCAAGAGGAAAAAGCTAACACTTAACCTAGACCCAGCATCCCATGCTGGAATTCCAGACATAAGAGAGGAGTGGAGAGAGGAGAAAAATGCCAGCGACCACATAGGATGCCATGGTGGTAGAAGCAGCACAAGTGTTAGGTTTTATGTTCATGAAGCTTTTTAAAGAATTTCATGTTTTGCCTTCTGTGGTCTTTTCTTGAAGTACTTGACCATACACGTTTACTTTGGGTTTTTACTGTTAACTGTTAACTTTGACAAGTTAGATTTGTTACTCCTGGTGGAGGATTGTTAATAGCAGATTTCATAGGAGTGTCCCAGGCTAGGCATGCATTAAAAATGTTTCTTTTACTCAATCAGTTGTAACAGATAATGAAGGGGTAAATTAATTTCCACAGATAAAGAATGGACAGTTAGGCCAGTCTGTATTTTCAGGGCTTTTGAAGGAAGGTTGGAAACCTGAATTGGGAGAAATGATTGTCATTTAGATAGGATAAAAGTACACTGGGTCAGCCAATTCTTTCTTTTTTTTTTCTCTCTTGTTATCTTACAAAGGTGTAGCTAATTATTTCTGTATGTTGTATGAAATCCCATCTGCATGTGACTGACCAGCTGTCACTGCCAAACGGCGGTCTTCTGTGATTTGCCATTCATAAACCTATAAAACTGTCTGGAGTTGTAGAGCATCCATTCACAACTGGGTGAGGAGTGGAACCTTGTGGCCAGGTTCTGTTAGCCTAGTGGAGAGGAGAGGTAGTACTGAAAAGTTGGCCAGCTCTGTAAATGTAGCGCCTCCCTGGGTAGATGGTGTACACAATTAATGAATAGCTTCACCCATGATTGCTCACAGGCTAAATCAAACAACACATGTTAAAACCTGAGAAGTAGGTTGTTTTTTCCTGCTTCCCACTGATTTGATAGAGAACACCAATCCTTGCCTCTGGTGATACAGGGGAAGTAGAAGTGTGGTCAGTGGAATGTGCAGGTACCCAAAGGGTGTATTTTCTGAGTGCTGTGCTATGGAAATGCCAAAGAAGTAAGTTCCTGTCCTGGAAGAATTTTTCTGCTTGGCTGTGTGACATGTGAAGATCCACCTACAGAAAGGGATAATGAAATATGAGAAAAGACTTGATAGTGGGCTTCTGCATGTTCATTTTTATGTGTGAATAGGTAATGATATACTTGACAAATCCAGTTGTACAAAAGGAAACCATGAAAACAAGTCTTTGTCCCATTTCAGTCTCTCCTACCTGGAAATAATAATGAACCCCATAAATTTGCTTGGTTTTGACCTATGAACATTTTTGTAGGATTCATGCTAATAAACACAAGAGTGTAATTTGTTCTCTGTCCTACTTTTAAAAAATCTGCATTTCAGAATGTTCGCTAATAATACATGTAAGTCTGTGTTTATGTGTTTTGAATATGTATTTTGAAGTAGGGGCAGTTTTACTCCCACTTGGGGTTTTCATGGCTGAACGAGATCCATCATGGGGAGAGAAATGGACCTATTACCTTCCAAATGTGCTTACGTTGCAGGACCTGGAAAAGGCAGACTTATTGACAGAGATTGATTTGAGATGGTAGTAGGCCTTAAGAGGTAATTGGGACTCAATACAGTAAGAATGGTAGCATTGTATGCAGTACTACTCAGTTGATTTCAAGTGCAGCGGGCTTTGCATTTTTTCAGGTATGTTATTTAAGCACCCAGGTAGGAAGTACTGTGATGTGGCTAAAAGCAGTTTTGTGGTGCCTCTGGTTGAAAGGATTGACAACTAAAATAGCACAGTTTGATGTGTGCAAGTTTGGTCTAAGATAATGGCTGTGACTATAAAAGCAGGGAAGCCTCATGTTTGACAGGCTTTGCATGGTAGGCTTTTGGGCAAGCTCAGTGGAGTCAGTGAAAGAGAAAGTGGGGCCGACACCTGAAAAACAGCATTCACCAAAGATACCTGGGCAGTTCTGGCATGTTATGGTACCCCAGTTTGTATTAGTTTCTGGCAATACATAATAGAAGTTCTCAAATTCCCGTCTTGCTCCTCACCAAGGATCCTACCATAGTCATGGCCACTGACTGGTTGGTTGTTTTTGCAGGAAGGACTTTGGTGAAAATCGCTGACTATTTGAACATCAGTTTTCCAAATACTATAATTCTGGTCCTACCCTACTGATATAAGTTAATTGCCTTAAAAATAGCATGTTTTACAGAGAGATTTCAGGAGTAAGAGCTAAGTACTTTTCCTGCGTGGAATATTGTTTGTGTCTTTTCTTAGATATGCTTCCAGAAGGTAGCTGCTATCAAGACAAAGGAAGCTGAATATTTTAGGAAATTTTCAAGTTCCTGATGTGTGCTGGGCACAGAGTTAGAAATTTTAACTCTAGCTGTAGCTTCAGAGCACTGGACAGTTGTTTCCAGAGTAAAGATACTTAAAGTATATTGTGTGTCATTTCCTTTTCAACCTCCTCTTAATAGTACATTTCACTTAATACTACTGTGCTTAAACCAGGAGCCACTAGTTTGACATTTTGAGTGTGAGTTATTAGATTAGATTAGATTACCTTCATTTTTTGCCACATATTGAATTCTTTCCTGTGGTAGTCTTCCGTGGTCACAAGAGATTTAAGGAGGGAGTGATTTTTCTGATCCTTTACCAAAACTGGAAAACAAACCACACCTTATATACTAAGAATATGCATGTATTTGGCATTTTCTGTTGAGAGAATTAGCAGCAGTTGAGTGGCTTGAATGAGTTTGGTCACGGTTCAAAAATTGGACTTGGTCACTAATGTTTAAATTAGAAGACAATAGACTGCAGTGATACCATGCAAAATTATGAAGCACAAAGCTTTAGCAGTTGGGATCCCTCTACCATGTCAACCATTGAGCTGGAAGGAGTGATTGGAATGAACTGTTTTGGAACCCTGAAACTTGATTGGCTGGAAAAGTGCTTCATGAAGTGAGTAGCATGCTTGCAAATGGACAGTTCCAGCTCTCGACAAGCAACAATCAGCAATTCCTAAGGAGTGGGAGAATCAGATTTTTAAAATACTGTATTATAATACTCAGAATATCCACTTCTCAATGCAGAAATTACTAAACATACAAAGAAACAAGAAGAAAGTATGGTCCAAAAAAAAAGACAAAGGCAGAAAGAAAAAAGAAAGTATGGCCCATTCACAGGAAAAAAGAATCTGACAGAAACCATCTCAGAGGAAGCTCAGATGTTGGAATTATTAGTCAAAGATATTAAATCAGCTGTCTTCTTTTTTTAATCTGAGGATGCAGTGATTGATTCGAGAGACAGAGAGGAGAGAAACATCAATTGGTTGCCTCCTGAACACTCCCCAACTGGAGTTCCAACCCTCAACCTTTTGGTGTACAGAATGATGCTCCAACGAATTTAGCCACCCTGCCAGAGCTCTAATCAACTGTTTTAAATAATAAGTTCAATGAGCTAAAGGAAATATGGATGAAGAACTAAAGAAAATAGGGAGTATAGTGTCTGAACAAAATAAGAATTTCAAGAAAGAGAATTTACAAAAAGAGCAAAATGAATTCTGGAGCAGAAAAATACAGTAACTGAAATGAAGAATTTATTACGAGGCTTTAACAGCAGATGTGAGCATACAGAAGAAAGGATCAGCAAGATAAAGTTAAGAAATTGAAATTACTCAATCTGAGGCGCAGAAAAGAGAAAAGAATGTGGGTGAAAAAGTTAAAGGGGACTGAGAAGTACAGACTGCTAGTTACAAAATTAGTCATGGGCATACAAAGGGTCCAGAGACGTGAAAATACGCTCAGCATTGCTGGCCATCAGAAAGATGCAAATTAAAAACACAATGGGATAAAACTTCACAGCGGTGAGAATGGCCATCATAAACAAAGCAACAAGCAAGTGTTGGAAAGGATGTGGAAAAAAGGGAACCCTAGTGCACTGCTGGTGGGATTGCAGACTGGTGCAGTCATTATGGTAAACACTATGGAATTTCCTCAGAAAACTAAAAATGGAACTGTCTTTTGACCCAGCAATTCCACTGGTGGGATTATATGCTAAGAACCCTGAAACACTAATCCAGAAGAACCTAATGTTCATAGGAGCACATTTTACAATAGACAAGTACTGGAAGCACCGTAAGTGCCCATCAATAAATGAATGGATCAAAAAATTATGGTACATTTACGCAATGGAATACTACACAGCAGAAAGAAAGAAGGAGCTCCTACCATTTGTGACAGCACGTATAGAACTGGAAGCATTATGCTAAGTGAAATAAGCCATTAAGCCATAAGCTATAAAGGACACATGGACAAAACCAAAGGGGGTTGGAATCAGGAGAGGGAGGTGAGGATGGCTGAGGTGGCGGGGAGATGGGGGGAAGGCAAACAGCTGTACTTAAACAACAATAAAATTTAAAAATGGAGAAAAATTAGTCGTGGGCCTGTAATGTGCAGCATAGTGAATATAATTTATAATACCATATAACTGTGTTTGGTGATAGATGGCTACTTGACTTAACGTAGTGATCACTTCGTAAAGTATGTAAATGTCTAACCACACCATATATTGTACAATGAAACTAATATAATGTATGTCAACTATATTTTAAAATTAAAAAAGAACACAACCTCAGGGATCTGTGCCAAAATATACTTCATAGGACTCTCAGAAAGAGAATTGCAGGGTGGGGGGTATACAAGACATTTTTGAAAATTTAATGACTGAAAACTTCCCAAATCTGCTGAAACTACACACCTAAGAAGCTCAGCAAATTCCAAGAAGGTTACTCTCAGGTTCATACCAGGACATATCATAGTCAGATTATCAAAACCAGGATAACTCGAAGGGAAAACATACTTGCCTGTGATATCTTGGACAAGGGTTTGATCTCCAAAATATATAAAGAATGCACATGACTCTACTCCAGGAAGACAAACAACCCAATTTAAAATGGGGCTAAAAACTTGAACAGACATTTCTCCAAGGAGGACATACAGAGGACCCAGAGACATAGTTTTTGAGAGGATGTGGAGAAAGGGAACCCTAGTGCACTGTTGGTGGGAATGCAGACTGGTGCAGCCACTGTGGAAAACACTATGGAATTTTCTCAGAAAACTAAAAATGGAACTGCCTTTTGACCCAGCAATTGCAGTGCTGGGATTATACCCTAAGAGCCCTGAAAAACCAATTCAAAAGAATCTATGCACCTCAATGTTCATAGCAGCATAATTCACAATAGCCAAGTGCTGGAAACAACCTAAGTGCCCATCTACAAATGAGTGGATCAAGAAACTATGGTACATTTACACAATGGAATTCTACGCAGCAGAGAGGAAGAAGGAGCTTATACCCTTTGCAACGGCGTGGATGGAACTGGAGAGCATTATGCTAAGTGAAGTGAGCCAGGCGGTGAGGGACAAATACCATATGATCTCACCTTTAACTGGAACATAATCAACAAAAGCAAAAAGCAAGCAAAACTTAACCAGAGA